>PVIC010014776.1:9051-36298 GCA_004025085.1 Thryonomys swinderianus | reverse complement strand
GAAAACTCATAGAGAAGGTCATCAGTGAGGCTGCCTGGTTCACCTCCTTCCAGTTTATCAAGGGTCAACAGATTCAGCATGTCAAGACTAAAAGAACTATATACTCAATCTGCTACTGAATTTGGTTTTTCCCACATTAAGTACTTATGTAGCAAATACATTTCTAGGAACTCTACAAAAAAATACATTTCTAGGAACTCTACGCCTGATGAATATTTGTACTGTCAGCCCTCGACACCCACACACAGGCTATTTGCTTTTCACTCTTACTCTGACAATGCTTACATTAGAGTTAGTGCAAAGTATTTGTACTCTAAAGCTCTCTAGTCACAAAGACAAAACCTATGAAGTGCTTAACAACAGGACCCAGAGTAAACCTGGCTTGCCACCTGGTTTTTATGATGAAGTTCTGTTGAGACACAGACACATCCTTCATTAATGTCTTGTCCTCTCTTATCCTTGTTGCTTGTGTCCTGGGCTGTGACAGCAGACTCTGTGGACTACAAAGTCTAAGATCATTATTGTGTGGCTCTTTTTATAAAAGCCATGGCCATCATGCTTAAGAATGTTGCCTGTCCCTGTTTTTCAATGTCTGGCTAAAACATGATTTAAGCTACTTTACCAATTCATCTCTGCATTAATACTCGCCTTTGGAATATTTTAAAACTGGTTTAATGATGATGATAGGGCAAAAATAAGCCCTGAATAATAAATGGTTTTTCTGTTCGATTCACATGTCATTTTTATAAATGTTTTGGAATACATAAGTGACTATTGGGAGAGATGAGTTTAGAGCATAATAAAACCATGCCAACACTGGGTTTATATTGGAACTAATTTTCCCAGAAAAATGTATCTCCATTTATTACCACTGAGGAAACTAGTTTAAAAATCTATCTCAGGACTGAAAGAGCTATAAATAAATGAGAATGAAGCAGCAGCCCATCAAAAATAGCTCTTCAAGGACAAGTAAAGACGAGAGGAAGATATATGCTACACCATGAATGATACCCTAAACTGATCTCAGATCATGCTCCAAGCTATTGTTTGTTACTGGGCACACACACAGTCTATCTGGCAGTGGGGTTATGGAGAGTCCTGATGGTCCACTGAATGGTCAGGTACATATTTCAAGTATCCAAGTTCTCTTGTGGTAATCTACCAAGTTTTTTCCCCCATATATTATATTCAGATAATTTCACCTCTTTTTAAAAAAATTTTCACCTCTTAAGGAAAGAAAATTCTATAAGCTGATGTCTTGACTCAAAACTGACCTTTTTGTTTTTCCCAGGTCTTGTTTTCAAAGATTGTACCACTCACCTTTTTTTTTTCAGACCCAGTCCTAAAGAACCAATAGGATTTTTTTTTTTTGCTTTCGTTTTCATTGTTTCATCTTGTTTTTATATTTAGATGTTGGAGCTAGAGCCCAGGGCCTTCACCCTGAGTTACTCCCTAGCCCTTTTCCTTATTTTAAATTTTGCAACAGGGTCTTGCTAAGTTACTAAATTGCCAAGGCTGGGTTTAAACTTGTGATCCTCCTGCTTACAGCCACCCATAATGCTGAAATTCCAATCAACCACCACCATGCCTGGCTTAACTAGTAGTACTTAAAAGCAGTAAAATAATATACAAAGGGAAAAGGAAGGGTAGGGTAAGTAAAGAAGGGAAATAAAAAGTTTGATGGCAAGAAAAAAAAGAAAACAAAGCTTATGTATATAGGGAGGGAGGGTTGTAGGGAGGGCAGAGGAATGGAAAAAAAATACAAATGAAGTCCTATGATGTACTGGTACAAATTCTCAATGTTGATTGTGATCATAAGATGTATATAAAATATATCAATAAAATAAATAAAAAAAGAAAACAAACATTTATTACCCTGGCACTGGAGGAATGGGTACTCCAGAAAAAAAGTGCCAGAGGGGTCAGGGGTGTAGCTCAAGTGGTACTGCTCCTACCTTGGGAGCATAGGGCCTGAGTTTGATCCCCAATACTACAAAAAAAGAAAAATGGAGAGAGAGAGAGAGAGAGAGAGAGAGAGAGAGAGAGAGAGAGAGAGAGAGAGAGAGAGTGACAGAGACAGAGACAGAGACAGCGACAGAGACAGAGAGAGAGAGACAAGCCAAAAACAATTACACAGGACAAATGTTAGTGCTTTTACTAAAAACAATGTTGCGACAATAGTCAAGATGACTACTTGATGGATAGCAGTTGTTAGGTGCAAAATTTTAAAAGATTTAAGAAGAGAGTAAAATCAAGCCAACAATGTTATCATCACACCTTGCCCATTAACCTCAGTAAGTCCACATGACTGTGAACATTACTATCAAAGTTAGTATATTCAGTTCCAGAACACATCTGACTGAATAATATTCTTTTTAGATTCTCAGAGTAGGAAGTCTTCAGGATGAGGTTGCTTACATTTCTTCCAAGGGAATGTCTCTGACACTGTTTTGTCTCCGTACTTGATGAGACACTTGAAAGTATGGTTGCTCGTTGTATTGAAATTCAGTTCACTGTGGACAGCGAACAGCTCGGTCTGCGGATCCTGCGAAATCGTTGTATTGATGGCATCTAGTTCTTTTCCATCTTCCAACCATAAGAGGTGAGGCGTAGGGAAACCTCCAGAAGTTGAGCACTGTATCCTTCTAATGTTAGTAAATAGACTTCCAAGGTCAGTTATTCTAGGGACAGGGAAGTCAGCTACAGGAAAAAAAAAAGATATAATTATGTCTTTTTACATATTTGTATGGGTGGGTTTATGTTTTCTTTATTTATGTGGGCTTTTTTCGTTTTTGAGATAGGATCTCACTGTGTATTTCAGGCTCACCTCGAACTCAGCCTCCCAAGTGCTGGGATTCTAAGGATGTGCCACCATGCCCAGTGAGTTTATATTTTAATATACTATCTAGCTTTAATAAGAATAATAGAATGAGACTGATTTGCAACTCCCCCTGAGTTACGTATAATCCACAAACTTAGATTAGAATCTACCATATCAATTCTTCACCACTCTTCCTGGAGATTGCAGGCCACTTAGAGAAAGAAAAATGGGTTCAAGTGAATAAATGTTGACAGAGTATTCATGATTTTAAGAGGTGAAGCAAAAAATAACATTTATGGGCTTCTTCTAGTTATATCTGGACTTCATCTTATTGTGTCTTTATAACATCCTCCAGAGGTAGAATTTAGGTCAAGAAAACTCAGACAGTAAGCTGGTGAGGTGGTGCCTGTCTACAGATTAATGCAAGAGAACCACCGTTGGAGGCCAGGAATGCAAGACCACTTTGAGCAACATAGAGAGATGTTGTCTTTCAAAGAAAAGAAAGGTAAACTATCTGGGGGTTTTGTTTTGTTTCGTTTAGCTTGTTTGTTTTTGGTATCAGGGACACTCTACCTTGAGCCAGTCCTTTTTATTTTTTGTTTTGAGATAAGGTCTAGGTTGCCTAGGTTTGCTATCAACTTGCACAATCTTCCTGTCTCAGCCCTCCTAGTACTTGGAGTATAGGTCTGTACCATTGTAACTGGTGAACATCTGTAACTTTATAGGACTTAACTTAAAACAATTTGTCTTTATAAATAATCAAATTGAGGTTTAAAAAAATCATAATGTTCAATGACAGAACTGGGATTTGCATTCAAGTATTTTGACCTCAGAGAATTTTCTTTGCTATTCCTTCCTTTCCTCCTGCTTTTTGAAGTACGCAGTGATTCTCTTAATAGCTTATTTAGTTCACTGTAATGAGTGAGCTCTTCTGGAGTCACCTCCAACTTGAGAACAAGAACACAGACAGAAACAGCCACGAACCCCCTGGTGTCTCACCTCTGCTGTCCTTTTCCCTTCACCATGCAGTGACTGCCACCCAGATGCCTAGGATTACCTAGTTTCTTACAAAGTAGTCATTTACCAGATAAACTGTCCAAATGGGGCCCCACTGAACCTGCAATCTCTCTTATTACTGTGTCGAGGCTGACGTGGACAGAGGGGGATACTTGGCATTCTTCAAAGACATTGGAGTCACTCTGTCATTTGTATATTATATTACATATAATAGATTATATTAAAAATCTATAATGCAGAGGAGGGAAACAATAACACAGAACAAAACAGAAACCTCCCTAACCTCTTCCTCATTTATTGTCTGACTTAAATATTTTACTTTTCAGCGTGAATGTGGAGATTGTGCTCCTCCTACTTTGGTGCTAGGGCTAGCTTCCTGCTCCAAAGTCAGGTCCCCAGCGAGGTCATGGGCTTAGCTGTTCTCTGTGACCTCAGGCCAGTTTAATCACTTTTAGTCTCACATTGCTCACATGACATGGTCACGGTTTTGGAAAAGGAGGGCTTCAAATGACCTGGGTCACAGCATCACGTAATGAATCTGCTCCATTGTGAGCAGAGAAGAAAGACAGTGAGAAGTAGAAGCCTGCATAACTCTGGCTCCCATAAGCTTCCATGTAATCCGGTGACCATAGAAGAAGATGCATAGCCAGTGACGGAAGAGGGAAGAAGAGTTTAGAGCTCACTGTGAATCTGCTCCAATTTTGTATTTCAAAGATTAATCATGATTTTTTTCCTAAGTGTATGGTTTGGTTTTCATTAAATACCCAGGGAGAAGAAGTGTGTTGGACCTCCAAGTGCAAGAGAATGGCATAAGACTGATTTCTCAGCAGGGGCTTCATCCCCCGTCAGTTCATGCCTCTTTCCTGTCCAAGCTGAAGGAGGCCTGGCCTTCACCATTGGAAAGAGTAGAGACAGGCCTTTAATGCAGGAATTCGGCTTTTTCCTTGTGGCAGGTATGACTGGCACCCCTGCCCCCATTTCTTTAACATCTAATTCTGCAGGAGACCTTGGATGAGAATTTCAGCTATGCACTAAGTAAATAATCACGTACAAATATTAGAAGATGATAATGAAATAGCTGCCGATATTCTAACAGTACTTGAAAAATATTTCTGCCGGCCTTGCTCTTTCATCTTTTCAAAACTCTTCAACAGGCTCAAGTGTGGTTAAGCGTTACACCTATGTCAAACCAAGGATGTCCTCCTGTGACTCGGAGGGCATTCCAGGTCATGTCAGAGCCCAGGTTGGGGGTCATGAACTTGGACTGTCAAAGCCCGAGAAGTGCACATCCACCCATGCCTTCACCTTAAATCAGTTAAGGTTTCCTGAAAAACTAGAGACTCAACCCTAAGACATGAAGCAAGACACACCCCTCTGGTAAAAATCTCCACGTAAATCAATAGGGAGTCTTGTGGGTATTAAGAACGTATTGGCCTTGGGTAAACCTCAGCTCTCACTCACCTCTGATGGACAGCATGACCGAAGACAGGTGATGCCGCATGAAGCCCCCCTTCCCAAGCTTCTGAACAATACAGGAGTAAGTGCCCCTGTCCGACAGCCGCAGGGTCAGGATCACCAGGGAGAGTTTGTTAGGGATGTCGAGGGTGGTCCGGTTTCTGTACTCAGGCCACACTTCTATTCTCCCAGATATGACACTCAGCACCACTTGTCTTTCTTTTTGCCAGTAGACACGAACTCTCTCCAGCTCGTTCACAGAAATGTTGTACTCGCAGGACAGCATCACGGCTTCTCTCACTGCCTTGGTCACCTGCCTGCCTAGGGAGAGACAAAGAGGACAAGATTTCATTTTTATTACACATAGGTTGCCACAAGCCCAAGCGGCCACAGGAACTCAGGACGTTGTACCCAGGAAGTACATAATGAGAGAATCCAGTTTGATTTTTCTGGTCCCCAGTACCTTGGTGATTATTTTTCCCTTTCATTTTGTGTGGCTAAACAAACCCTCTACCATAACATTTATCATCTTGACCTGTTGTGAGTGTGCAGTTCAGTAGTGTTGAGTGTATTCACACTGTTGGGAAGTAGATCTCCAGATCTTACAGATTTGAAACTCTGTGCAGTTGAACAGCTCCCTTTCTCCATTCCCCTTGGCCCCTGGGGCCACCAATCCAGCTTTTTTTTAAGGAAAGAAAATGATGTAACAATAAAGATAATGAACAGTATAAGCATCTTCCTGGCCTGATCCACTCCTCTGTCAATGGACGTTTGGATTCTTCCACAGCTAGGTTTGGTTGTGAGCACAGTTGCCCTGAATATGGGTGTGCAAATATCTCTTCAGGATCCTTCCTTCAGTTCTTTTGGATATCCACACCCTTGTTAGATCATACGGTAGTTCTACTTTTAGGGTTTTGTTGATTTGTTTGCTGTACTCCGGATTGGACCCAGGGCCTTCACACCATGTATGCTACATTTGAAGACTCCTTTTAAAATTATTACATTTTTTGAGTCATGATCTCACTAAGTCACTGGGCTGGGCTCAAATTTGTGATCTTCTTGCTTCAGCAACTCAGAGTACTGGGATTACAGGCACAGGCTACCATACCTGGTTCTATTTTTAGTTTCTGGATGAACCCCCATCCTATTTTCCATAGAGGTTGCACTACCAATGCTTTTAAATGTTTTTCAAAATGTATTATTTAGAACTTACTATTTAGAATAGTAAGTACAATTAGTGCTCACTTCGGCAGCACATATACTAGAATAGTAAGTACAATTACATAAAAAGTGAACTTAGTTTAAAATCATTATGCTGCATCAGTAAGACTTCTGAACTGAACATCATAATATAGCCCATCCTTGTGCTTTCGCTTAGGGATTTCCCAGTGGCCGGCAGGATAAGTATCAGTGTGAGCCTTCTCTGAAACCAGGTGCTCCTATTATTTCTTATTTGTTTTATCTAACAGAGTGCTACCCCAAAGAGAAGTCAGCCCTGACCGAGGATGGGTGATGGTGGAGGGTACAGTCTAGAGGCCACGTCTGGAGGCTGTATGTGCAGTTGCTCTGTCTGCGATAGTGTCTGCTGTGACCTGCATTTCGTGTCCCCTGTCACTCTATGGAAGGAAACAAATGACATTCTGGGAATCCCTCTAGCAGTCCTGGGAGGTGTTTATTAAACTGCTTCACAGAGGAAGTAGCTGAGGCTCGGGGAGGTTCAGGAAGCGGGAAAGGGCAGGTTGCCCAGAGTTCCATGTGCCTGTGACCCTGCAGGGAAGAGTGGAAAAGGGAGATGGGAGACAGCAAGAAGAAAGCTGAGGGCTGGGCATTAAACAGATGCTATAACCAGTCCTCATTATTCATGGGATCCATATTTGTGAAACAGCCTACTGACATTCACCTGTAACCCAAAAATCAAAATTTTAGCGCTTTTATGGTTATTTGAAAATGAGCCATGACAACCCTGCGCCCAGTGGAGTCAGAATGAGGCAGTGCCCCCCCTTCCTGTTTCAGCTCTCACACTGTAAATAACCATCCATGCCCCCTGCCCAGGGAGTGCCATACTTTTCATATGTTTCATGATTTTCCTTTGTGTATGGGAGAGCCACTGGGGATTGAACCCAGAACCTTGCACTTAGCTACATCTTCAGTCCCCTCCTTTTAATAATTTGTATATTTTGAGACAATGTCTCACTCTATTACCCAGGCTGGGCTTGAACATACTATTTTCCTGCCTCAGCCTCTGGCACTTCTGTGATTAGAGGCATGTACTACCATGCCCCACGGATTTTTCCATTTAAAATCGCCTCCAAATACAGTGCTGAAGCACCATGTATCCTAAAGACTGCTGCCTTACAGAGAATAATAAGTGTTAGGTAAGCTTCCCTTAGTTTTGAGTCATTGACCGTAGGGTCAGTGTTGATGAATCAGCAATACACACTACATAGGGTGTCTCTCAACAGAATTGCGAACCAACCCTACATGTGTTACCTCATGGAGAAATTCACTCGTTATAGCCAGAGAAGTGTAGCTCTTTGGAACAGGGCCTTCCCTTCTCCAGATGCTCTTCAACTATGGTTGGAAAGCACTCACTACAGCTCCTTCCTGTCTGTTCCTGGCCATCCACCTGGGTCATCTCCAGTGACCACTGTCCAAGAAGCCAGGAATGTGTTCACCTTAACGACCTGACTCCCAAGTCCCTGCAGTTTCCCTCCTGGGTCTCAGGTCCACTCATGGCCTGACGTGTGGGCGGAGGCGAGGCAGGTCAGGGGAACTCCACTGGCTCTGCCCAGGACCAAGGCCTTCATCGGTTACCTCACACACCCAGCTGTCCTCTCTTCACTGGGTCATCTGGGCACTTGAGTTTCAGGAGAACCTCATGTATGCGTCCTCTGCTAACTTCCCTGCCAAGGGGGCCCTGGTAGATTGGTGTGGAAAGAACGTGAGCTTTTTAGTGTTCAATAAATTCCACAGAAGCTGTGCATCCTGAGGCCACTTAGTCAAGCTCTCTGTATCACTATGAGAATTCAGCGAGAATTCTCACAGTGAGTCAAAACGGCAGGCCTATAACTTAGGGCATAGGTACTTACCAAATCTGACTCATTTTCCTCGCTCCAGGAGAGAGACAAGTCACCAACTTGTTGAGCTAATTCTGTCTTTGAACCTTTGGACTTAGGAAACTTTGCATCAGGTGGAAGTAAGTTTCCCTTCATTTTCCTTGTGCCTCACAAAGTACAGCTCCTTCTTCTTATAGGACAGCAGCCAAGGAAGCTTGAGGAAGGGATGTCCTATCTTGGGTAGTTCTCCTGCTCATTTCTTCTCCTGTCCAGAACTAACACGGCTTTGAGTCCCTTCACTTTCCTCACTACTTGGCACCAAGTCTAACATTCCAGACAGCTGTGGTGTGACCAGTCAGAGGGGCACTGGGGTATCACTTCCTTTGTCAAACTTTCTACTTATGCAGCCCGAAGTTGAAATCAGTACACAGCCGCCATTTCCCTTGGGTACCTACTGACTCTGTTCACACATAATTTGTCTCTTTTTTTCCTGCCTATCTGTATTGTCCTGTCCAATAGCCCAGCAAACGGGTGATTTTTCCAGTGGTGTCCATGACGCAGATCCCTTCCCTTCCCTATGTCTCCATATGAAGACCCATCCTGACACTGAAAATGTGGAAAGTTATGTTTCTGTCATGTATACATTGCAGGTGAAACATCTATGCTTCACAGATCAGAGATGGGGCCACTGGGCATGGGAGAAGGTCCACCAGTCCTGTAGAGAAGACGTGGACTCGGAAAGCCCTGGACATAAGTCCAGCGTGGTTCGGGCAGTGTACTCTACCCCGGGGAGATACAAAAGTCATAGAATGGAACTAGAAGGGATTTCCAAGAGCACTCTCCTGGGGCTGGGGATTTAGCTCAAGTGGTACTGCACCAACCTTGGACACACAGGGGCCCGAGTTCGATCCCCGGTGCCACAAAAAAAAAAGAAAGAAAAAGAAAAACACTCATCCTGCTGGCTCTGTCTTAGAGATGGAAGAGCTAAGCCTTGGAAAGGAAACTGGCCCACTGTCACACATGCCTCTTTCTGATCCAGGCTTTTAGGGCCCCACCCTTTGTTTCTGTTTTCCCCAGTTTTAGGCTCTAGTTCTGTGATAAGTGAGCTGCCTCTGCCCTACCCCTCCCGGCCCTGCCGTGGAGCTCTCTTGCTTTGAGAAAGAGTCTTTCTCTTCAGTCCTGGGTTCACTCTACAGCTTCAGGGAACAATGCCTCCCCTCATCTCCACAAGACGAGGCCACCAAGATACCTCTGTATTATTTCTAAGGTCTTCAGCTACCTTAAGCAGCTCCTCTATGCCGTCTTTACCTCCTGGATGCCTTAAGTTCCTACAGATACTCTGCAGCCTGGATTTGCTAAGCATGTTCCATTTTACACAGGCAGCCCCTTCTCTCCTCGCTACATCTGAGAAATACCGGCATTTTGGCATCCAAACGCTCTCTCCAGTTAGCTTCTAGTGCTCAGCAGCAGCACTCAATTCTTAGAAGACTATAGTTGTGATTTTTGGTTCTAAAGGTCTCACCCCTCTTGCCACACTGCGTGGGGCCTAAAAGCAGTGTCGCTCAAGACTGACACCCTTCTGGCTAGCTGCCCCTACCCAGAGCTGCCAAGCTGTGCCTCCCTTGCTCTTCTTGGAAGGCAAGACCATGGGGCACCAGCACATGCCCCCCACCAGCCAGTCTCAGGCCTCCGTCAGGCTCGCGATGCTCTACCATGGTGGTAGAAGAAGAGGGTGATAGGACGGTAAGTGGCCCAGCATGGTCTTTGGGCACACTTAGGGCAAGGACACAGAACTCCACTAGGCTCCGTTGTACGGCCTGAAACTGAGAAGGAGAATAAATGAAAAGATAAACACGAAGGAAGCGTATTTCAGGGATGGGGATTTAGCTTAGTCGTTCCAGCATCTGCTTGGCAAGCTCAGGGTCTCAAGTCTGACCCCCAGTACCACACACCACAAAGTTTGAGCGTGGTGGCTCACACCCGTAATCCCAGTACTTGGGAGGGAGAGGCAAGAGGATTGCCTCAAGTTTGAGGCTAAATAGTGAGTTTAGGGCCAGCCTGAACTACAAGGCAAGACCCAGTCTCAAAAAGGTAAATAAACAAAATGGAAAAGGAAGCGTATTTCAGAGTGAAGCTATAATAGCTACAAGTCAAGCTACAACCTGGTGACTCCTAGGAACACAAGGGAAGCAAAACAGCCTATGCCAGCTACTCTAGCTGACTGGGTTCTAGTTTCAACTCAGCATTTTCTGGTTAATTTGGTTCCTCATCTGTGAAATGGGTCTGATACTATGCCTCTAGATAATTATATAATTCAATCAGTGATATAAAAGAATTGTCCCATAAAGGTCTTCTTTAAGAGTTTCCTTTTTACTCTTTCTATCTGGCTGGCCCAACTCCTATCTCTGCTTCCTTTTTTCTGGGGTCCCTTGACACTAGAAATGGTCTTGTTATGGGCCAGACAGACACGGTCATACCCGGCAGCCCACTCATCAGCGGCTCCAAATATTGCGTTCTTTTCTTGTCCTCAAAATGCTGTTCCCACCCCAGGCGAATGATTTGGACACGTGACGACACGAGCAAAAGAGAAATCGTAAGTGCAGGTGGAGCCATCTCGTTTCCATGACGTTCCCGAGGAGTTTCTGTCTGGTCATCTGAGAAGCAGCGTGGGAGTCTCTCTAAAGGTCATGGCACCATCAATGAGCCACTCGCCATTCCCAGCTCAGCTCCTCCCCTCGCCGGACACTAGTGCTGAGGAAGAACCAGACTCAAAAGAGGAACCAGAAGTCTTGGGGGGGCAGTTTGGAAATTCCCACAGGAACCCGGCTCCTGTCTCAGGGACCCGGCTCCCTGCAGAGTAATAGAAAGATAGTGCAGATGTCCCGGGGGCTCCGGTCTGCGTCAGTGGCTCTGGAGGGAAGTCAGACGCCTGCGAGCTCGGCGTGACCGACCGCCTGAGCCTCGGACAACTTCTGAGCTTGTTACGCCCGAGCCGTTTTACAGACCATGTGGCGCCCCACCGAACAAGCGGGCGGGCGGGGTGGGGCTCGGGCGGAGGCTGCGTGCGGAGCTCCTCCCCGGGCCTGGGACCTGGCGGCTCCCCAGGGGCTGGCCGCGTGTCCCCTGGCGGAGAGGCCTCCTGCACGCCCCCGGCGGGACCCTGCTCCCCACTCGTGCCCCGGTTCCTCGCCCCAAACTCGTCTCCAGCTGGCACATACTTAGACACGGAGCAAACAGTAACATCTCTCTATCTATATGTTACATATGGGAATATATATATATATGTATGTAGTTTCCTGTGGCCCATGAGAGCACGTTTGCTCCTTTTGTCTCCTGCCACACGGGCAGCGGCCACGCGGCATCTCCGGCAGGCGCGGCCGAGGAGGCGCTCGGTAAGCACGGCTGGCTGGGTGCACAGCTGGCGTCAGAGGTGAGGCGGGCTGAGAGGCAGAACCCCGAGAAAGCCGCTTCATTTCTTTGGGCCTCAGGTACCATTTCTGTCCAGAGCGCCACGCTGTGTTCCTCACCTCTGCCAATCGTCGCCGCGGTCCCGGAGCACCGGCTGCACAGGGCTTGGCCGCGGTGAGGCGCCGTGTGGGTTCCGGGCTGGGCCGAGCACTACCGAGCCACACCAGGAAGAAAGCATGGTGACGGTTGGAGCCGCGGTCTGGGTTGAGCACCCACAGAGTGGGGGGGCCGAGCCACTTGCACGCGGGGCAGAATGTAGGAGGGTGGAGCGCAGGGCACGTCCGCTGGCTCTCTCAGGGAGTGTGTGTGAACGGCCGCCCGGGGCACACCGGGACACTCGACAGCGCCAGCCTCCACCCCTGTCCTCCTTGGGCCCGCTGGCACCTTCTTGCGCCTGCCGGAGATGCCGCGTGGCCGCTGCCCGTGTGGCAGGAGACAAAAGGAGCAAACGTGCTCTCATGGGCCACAGGAAACTACATACATACATATATATATATATATTCCCATATGTAACATATAGATAGAGAGATGTTACTGTTTGCTCCGTGTCTAAGTATGTGCCAGCTGGAGACGAGTTTGGGAACACTTCATCTCCTGACTGCTGACCTGGATGGAGGGAGCTGCTGGCCCAGCAGATACGATAGTTCTAGACAAGCACCGGGCCTCTACTGCCCAGGCGGCACTGGGAAAATAGCAGCCGTGGAAACAAAGGAAGGAGGTTCTGACGTACGAAGTTCCCGTATTTACAGCACGGATGAGCTTTGCAAGTGTAATGTTAGAAAGCCAGACACTAACCTGCTGCACTGTGTGATGTTATTTACAGAAAACGTGCAGCAAACTGAGAGCAGCTGAGAGGTGGAAAGTGGCTTTACGGTTGCCAGGAGGTGGGAGGAGGGGGACTACTGCTGATGAATGCGAGGCTTCCTTCGGGGCCGATGGGAGTGTGGGCACAGCACCCTAGGTGGGTGCTGGCAGCACAAGGACGATAAGGTGCATCTGGCAGCCGGCAGGTGTGAGGCTGGCATGATTTTGACATTGCTCCTGATTTCTCTCTAAATTGGATCCTCGCTTTTTCTCCTCTCCTCTCTCTCTAATAGTATTCATATCCTTCAAGGGCTCAGGGGCTGAACAGCTGTTTGCAGGCTGATGGTGGTCTCGAACACCACCTTCGGATGTGCTGCTAGCAGCAACATGAGTCAGGGGTTGGGGTGGTGTCTTCCCCTTGTGCCTAGGTTCCTGGGTGAACGCTTTTCCGGCAGCCCTGGCTGGCGCCTGCGGGCCTGGCAGCCAACCTCCCTTGAAGAAGCCCAACTCTGAAGGGAAGGCTGCCTGCTGAAGCTGCCCTGCTTTATCTCTGCACAGAGCTGCAGTTTTCCGGGCCATGGGCATGTGTTTCAGCCTCCAGAGATGCTGCAGTAGACGGAGCCCAGCAGGGTCCCTCCCTGTGTAGAGACACAACTGCCCCAGGCACCAAGGCCAGGCAGGGGCCGAGGGAGACACAGCTTCCACGGTGTGGAAGAGCCATGGCGAAAGAAGATGCCCACTGCGGCTCATGCCAAGCTCTGAAATGAAGACTGCTGTATTCTGCTCCGTTCTGCTCACCTGGCCTCACCTCCTAATTCACACCATGCTCTAATCTGACAAACCCTTGGCACTTCAGATCACACCCTCCTCCATCCGTCCAGTTCCCCTGACTCCACTTTACAATGCATCAAAGCCCTTGTCCTGTAGCCTCCTGACAGGCTTTGCACGAACACTGCGGCTGCCCTGTAGGTCATTATGTATGCCTTGCTAACTTAGTGTTTTTTGTAAAAGTCATTCACAGACTCATTCGTTACTCAAACTACAGATGCAGGGTCCAGTAGCACCAGTGTCACCCGAGTTATTAGAAATGCAGAATCTCAAGCCCTATTCCTGACCTCTCTAAGCTGAAAGAGCATTTAAAATTTTTAAAATTTCAAAGTGGGCTTTACTCTCCGGAGCAGTTTTAGGCTCCTGTCAAAGCTGGATGGAAAGTAGAGAGGGTTCCCCCAGACACCCTCCCACAGGACTGTGAAGGAGGGGACATATTGTGATTGATGAGCCTGTGTTGACACCCTATTATCACTTGGTCTGTAGTTCACAGTTCACTCTTGGGGGTGTCCATCCTATGCGTCTGAAAAATTTATAATGACTTATATCCATCATTATATATTATGCAAAATAGTCTCACTTCTCCAAAAAATCCCCTGTGCTAGAAACTACACTTCAACAAAACTCCCAGGTAATTGGTATGCATAATTAAAGCATGCACAGCTCTGGGATAGACCAGGCCGCTGCCCTGTCTAAGCTCTTCCCTGGCCTCCCAGGGCTGCTGAACACAACTCTCACTCTGACTGGGCTGCAAGACCTGGGTTTCTGGGCCACTCCCTCTCGGGCTCACCTGTTCCACCACTGTCCTCAAGAAGGCCCTTTCTCACTGGCTCACCGTTGCGCCTCTGTGCAGAAAATAGCACCTCCGTGACAGTGCCTGCTCCTTCCACAAGTTCCACGAAAGCAAGAACCACTTTGCTCAGTTTGTCCCCAAGACCAAGAAAAATAGCCGTTCATAGGGCTTGCTCGATGCTTGTTGAATAAAGTGATTGAGTAAAAGAACAAACACCCCCACCAGAGCTGTTCACCTTGGACTTTAGGCCTTGTGGGGCCCCGTCCACAAACCTTTGTCCCATCCACTTTTATCAAGCCAGCTCTGGCTCCTATTACCCTGGTGACTCTTTTCCCAGGTCCCGGGTTTTTACTCAGGACCTTGCTCTTGTGGCCCTCAGCTTATTTTCTCTGAGTCAGTGTTGTTTTTGCCAATTGACATAGGCAACATCTTTGAGGACAAGAACTCCAGGCTCAGCTTCTGAGGCCCACCTGGTGCAAGGCAGACGTTCAGCCCGAGAAGCTCATGGATTGCTAGCGATTGGGCAGCACTACACTCTAGATGTGGCTGTGGAATACGGGGCTTTCCTTAATACCTTCCTGAGCGCCAAGCGCCCCTCCATCTGTTTCCCTCTGCCTCTAATTCTGGTTCAATGATAAAATCTTTGGCCAGTTTTTAGAAATCTTTTCCTTCTCTTCTATAACACCCTTTCCACTTCCGAGCTTAAGCTCCATATACAGTTTCCTTGTAACACTTTCATTTGAGAGTGTTTTCCCAACTTCCTAGAAGAAAACTGGACTTTTGTAACTGCTGGTTCTGTAACAGAACTGTCAAATATATACAAAATCTGATGTGAAAATCGGGAAACTTAAGTCTTGCTCCTCTTAAAGGTTTTGCAACTCAGAATAAAATACCTTATAACTGCCCTCACCGGCGGCAATTTTTGTGTCCCTGGGCCTGTGGTCCCTCCTTGTCTCCCTCTCTCACATTCTGATAATCCTGAAAGTTTTTAAGTGAGCACACAGATATGATCTGTTGACTACTTGCTGGTTGCCCCCCTACCAGCCTCCTCTTCATTTTTTAAGCAGCCAGGATGGAAACGACTGCCTCGAAAGCAGATTTTTACATTTTCTCACCTTAAAAAATGGAAACAAATCTTACCCTGTCAGTGGGATGAGCCCTTTCTTGACATTTCACCAAGCCCAACATTTTACGATCACCTAAGCTGGAACAAATGCCCCTTTTCTGAAGTCTAAGTACTCTGTTGGAAACATAGGCGATACTTCTGTAGTCAATTAAAATAACTTTAAAATGTGTGCTAAATCTGATACCACTTAATGGTAGATACCAATGGGTATCAACCTCCAAGGTGTAAGAATAAATATTAAAAAACTTAACACAGGGACCGGAGGGTTAGCTCAGTGGTTCCGGCGCCTGCCTTGCAAGCGCAAGGTCCTGAGTTCAATCCCCGGTAACCACATACAATGCTGGGTGTGGAGACTCACGCCCACCAGCAATCAATACCACATGCCACAGTGCTGGGCGTGGTGGATCACGTCTGTCATCCCAGCACTCGGGAAGCAGAGGCAGGAGGATTGCTGAGTTCTAGGCTTGCCTGGGCTACATAGTGAGCTCAGGGCCAGACTGAACTACAAAGCGAGACTCTGTCTCAAAAAAAAAACAAAACAACTTAACACAAATGGTATCATATAGCTATTCCCCTTCCGTTAACTTGGAAAGGGCATCAGGATGCAGGTTAGGGAGACAGAATACACGGCGAGTTGTGTCCTAGACGTGGAGTTTAGAAACCAGGCCACAAGCCCAACAGAGATCCCTGTCACTTCACAACACATAAGGAGTGTCCAGTGTTTGCAGACAAGTTCTCAGCTCTAGGCTGTTGTTCAGAATCATTTTATGGTTTGGTTGAAATAACGCTGTCCCTTGCCTTTCCTTGCAGGTCTAGGTCTTTGGGGTAAGCTGGCTGCTAACTTGCTGTGTGACCTTGGACGGTCCTTTAACTTCTTTACACCATAGTATTCTTAGCCCTAAACTGTACTAGGAACACAATGAAGGTCTTTCTAATTCACAAAGTGGCTGGCAGAAGCGCAAAGAACAGTAGCACCACCTTTCTCTTAGACCAGGACCCAGGGAAGCTCCCGAAAGTTGCTTACCTGAAGCCAAGTGTAAAAGGCCAGCCAGCACCAGCAGCCAAGAGAGCATGAGGTGCGGTGCTCCCCGCCTCAGCGTGCGATCCATGGTGTGGATGCTTAGGGCAGAAAATGGAAACCAGTAATTCAGAGCCAAGTAGGTCCGGGAGGCTCCCAGGAACATGAAAGGAGCTCGGACAGGGCCGCAAGACAGGCGCAAGTGAGAGACAAGTCAGTCACTCCTCGTAGGTAATTCTTCTGTGTGCCGGTTAGGAGACACTCTGAGGATAGTATGGGTAGTGTTCCTGGTCTCCCAAGGTTGTAGATTTAGTTTTTACAATCTGAAAAAGCAAAAAAAAAAAAAAAGTAAGTCACCGCAGAAAGAAGTTCTGCCCACTCTGATCAGAAAAACTCTTGTTGCTCAACTAATGAGTCAGAGTTCCTAACGCAAACGATCTCCAAGCAGAACACGAGAGGAGAATGCAAGGAAGTGACCATGCCTAGGCTCCCTGACTTCTCTGAGAACCAACCGCAGCTCTCCATGAAATGGCCACTTGCTATGGTTTGCTTGGTCGGAAGCACAGAGACCCCAAAGACCCTCTGTGTTAGTGAGCAGCCCACGAGGGCTCAGATAGTGGGCATTCTGAGGGCACAGAGCAACAGAACCCAGGAAAACCAGGGCCTCGACTCTCAAACAGAGGGCACTAAATGGGGTAGAGGGTTTCAAAAAAGAAAGAAGTCTACCAGTGAAAAGGGAGGAAGGAGAAGACACACTGAGACTTTAAGTATTTGTATTTTTTAGCATGATCTGAAAAGGCTTTTTCCCAGTCAATATACCAACATTGAAAAGTATAAATGAACTCTGTACTCTGTCGCTACTCTGTAGCCGGCCAGTGGCCACACAGCCTGGATGTGTGGGCTTCTTTCTTCGGAGGCGGCCTAGAGCGAATGCTTCAGTCGCATTACACAGATTATTTCATTAGTCACAGTCCATCTCAATCCCCCCGAGCTCACAAGGACTTTGCCACCAGAATTATATTGATTTTAAAAAACTTAAACTCAGTCTACAAAAATATCTGCTACCATCTAAATTTAAAAGTAACAGGCCACAGTTCTGATGGTAATTATCTAAAAGCATTGGAAACCCACAGCGGGATCCTTTAGGAATGAGAGACCTCAGATAATTCCGAGGGCAACCGTGCCTCCTGGAGGGATGCTATGTTTGTTAAGAGAGCAGTTGCTGGGCATAGTGCCGCATGCTGGTAATCCCAGCTCCTCGGGAAGCTGAGGCAAGAGGATGGCAAGTTTGAGCACATGTAGAAAAACTTATGGAAACCCTGTCTCAAAGTATAAAGGGACTGAAGAAGAATCTCAGTGGTAGAGAGTTCACCTGATATGTTCAGGCCATGGGTTCCTTCCCTAGTACCAAAGCGGGGAAAGAAAACTAGTTATTGTGTTGGTCACTAGCTTTACCAGTTAACCCATAATAAGGTAGGAGTAAATGTACTTACTTGCTGAGGTAGAATTCCTCTTTGCTTTTGTGTTAAAAGTCAGAGGCTGGTGCTCCTCTTTGGAGATGTTCTCTTCTTGCCGTCTTCAGAGTAATGACAAGTCCTTAGCAGAGAGGAGGCATTTCTCCCTTCTTACTTCCCCTTACTTCAGATTTGAGGATTTGAGTTCACTCTGAAATACTTCAGTCAATTCTGGGGCTGGGTCGTGTGCTCAATGGTTTGAGGAAGCTCTCTTTGCTCTGAGTCCTCTGTCATCTATGAGAGGGTGTGGCCCGGGCAAGTCACAGCAAGCCCTCCTTTATCACTGTCCCAAAGAGCAAACAAAGCTCAGGGTGCACAGGCCCCTGGGGAGGGGCAAAGAGGAAGGGCACCCAGTAGAGGGAGGGGCACCCAGCAGCCTGGGCCAGCCGTGATGTGTGAGCTTCACGGGCTGCCTATTTCGGTGCTGGACTCTAGTGGGTTTTTTTTGGCTTTGTTTTGTTTTGGTTTTTTTTTGCCTTGTTTGTTTCTGGTGATTAAACTCAGGAAAGCTCGTAGCTACATGCCAGCCCTTTTCATTGTTTTTATTCTGAGACCAGATCTCCCAAAATTGAAGTTGCCTAGATTGGCCTCAAACTTGTGGTCCTCTTGCCTCAGCTTCCTCAGTAGTGTCAGATTACTACTATGATGCACTTTTTTGTAGCCATTGTTACCCCTCTTAGTCACTGTCAGGCCACCGTGGGAATAGGCTATCTGCTGCATATGTGGTAAACATGAGGAGAACACTTAGCCCCTGGACCACCCTTCACTGCACAGCTAGCCCCTCAATCGAGTTGACTTTGGGTGAGCTGGATGTCAGCACCCAAGGGTGGGGTAGGGAAGTTTTAGTCCCTCCACCATCCCTCTTTCCAACCAACCCACCACCCTCTATGTGGATCTGGCAGAAGCCACAATAGCAGTCAGCAAGGAGACCCAGATAGCCCCTGGATGGGCCTACATGGCTTCTGTCCTCCTCTGGTCCAACCCAGAGCCTCCTTGTTGCCCAGGCATGAAGAGACCCTCGAGAGCTCTTCAGGTAAGAAGATGCAGCCAGAAGTGGGGAAGCCGGCTAGAAGGGCATAGATTGTTGCTTCCCCGTCTTGTTGCCCAAGTGGAACATGGTGAGACATTCACAGGGTTCCTGTAAGTCCTGCTGGACTTGGGCACCCACTGCCCTGAGCTCTCTCTCCTTTCTGGTCCTGCTTCTTCGTCATAGACCTCTGGTCTTGAGCGGCCAAATAAACAATTCCACTGAAGTCTTTGTCTCTGGTCGTGCTTTCCGGAGAATCCAGGCCAAGGCCTGGTTCTTCGTGCAGTTAGAGAAACAGTAATTTTTCTTTGCGTGTATATTTGTAGAACTAGTAAGGTGAATCCAGAGAAGAAAAAAGAAAGAAAATGATAGTAGATGAAGTACATGAATATGGTATAAAAATGTCTACTTTTTTTTTTTTTTTTTGGAGACAGGGTCTCGCTTTGTAGTTCAGGCTGGCTCTGAGCTCACTATGTATTCCAGGCAAGCCTGGAATTTAGCAATCCTCCTGTCTCTGCCTCCCAAGTGCTGGGATTACAGGCGTGAGCCCGGCAAAAATGTCTACATTTCTAAACTAAAGCTATTAGAAAACAAATGTTTTGGGGGGGATCACAGTTTAAGTTGCTTTCCATCCAGTGTTTCTCAGTGACACTGAGAGACACCCATGAAATGAACAGCTGACCAGAAGCAACGATGGAATAGTGAAGCTCCTGAGTACCCATGGCCGGGAACAGTGCAGATCATCCGAAAGGAAGGGGAGGACAAGCATCACGCATCCCCACGCCAGGACTGGGCTCAAGTGATCAGGCCTGGATGCAACTGGAGCTCTGCAAACCATGGGAAGGAAGGAGTTAATGAAATGTCTGCACGGAATGAGGGCAGTGCACAGGACTTCTCCGGGGACCCTCTCCCCAAGTGCGGC
This sequence comes from Thryonomys swinderianus, assembly GCA_004025085.1. Lineage (NCBI taxonomy): Eukaryota > Metazoa > Chordata > Mammalia > Rodentia > Thryonomyidae > Thryonomys > Thryonomys swinderianus. The sequence goes on along the minus strand of PVIC010014776.1, from coordinate 16,449 downwards.
CCTCAGCAGCCTGCAGTGCAACCTTTCAGGCTGCAAGATCATTCACTGGGTACCTCAATGCCTGCGGGCACCTGGGCAGGCACCGATGATCTTAAGAGAATCATTACCAGATCTCCCCTCTTTTTTTCACATTCCAAAAACTCACTGACAGTGAGAAGGATTCTGGCTTACTCCCTATTTAAAAAGAAAAGCTTACCTCTTACCTGACCTATTATTCTAGAAAGGAAAATACTTCAACATGTCAAGTAAAGGGGCAATTGAAAATACTAGTGTTTTATAAATGTGATCTCAGAAGAACCTCAGGGTAGGGCCTTGTGCTCTCCAATTTCGTCTGTATTTCTATTAGTTGAAACGTGGCATTAGGAAGGGATCTATCGATTCTACACTGAAGGGCACAGTGGCAGCTTTGCTTTTGATTTCCCGCATCTTGTCACAGACCTTGGCCCTCTGACAGCAGCCAGAAAGAAACCAAAGAGAGCAAGACAGAGAACACAGGCCGCAGCAGGGCTGGGGGCAACAGTCCGGCCCCCAGATTGGGAGTTTCCAAGCTTTGAAGGAGGACAGACACAATCTGCTGAGAGGATCTCAACGCACCCTCACTTCCTTTGTTCCGGAGCTGGTCTGGGTCTCAGGTGCAGAATTTGAATAATCACGAGAAAAAAGGATGTAACGACTTCCATCCCACCTCCGCTAGATCAGCGATATATTTGCAAGTAAAAGGCATCGTTATCACGATAGGTTTTCTTTATATCTTCTTAAACATTTATCCAGACCTTCGCAGAAATGCTCTCTCTGCTGTTTGCCAATTTGGTCACTTTTGCTTCTAGTCAATACACTGAAGAGCGATGTAATTTTTTTCACACATGATGATATTGATAAAATAAAATAATAACACTCCACTACATTGGCATTTACATCCTTTGAAGATATTTAAAGCAACATAAAATTATAACTGTTGGCTTAAAAATGAGCGAAGAAATACATAGTTTTATGAATTTCATTTGAGGATAAATGAGCAAAAAATTTTGAGGACTACCAAGATGCCCTCACGTTTGAAGCATCCCAGTAAAATCCTAACCCTCTCTGGAGAAGCTCACACTAAACAAAGTCTGCTATCTGCACCTCGGTGTGAACTAGCCTGAGATCGGGAGAGGCTGCGAGGCAGGTGCCACATGTGGCCGCGCCCTGGTGTCATCTGGGTATTAAGTAAGTTCCTAGTTGTAAAACATGGAAGACTTCTCTTCCAAGAGTTGGCACTAAGAAGATGTGTTCAAACCCATTAACCTCCCCAGTCCCCCCAAGTCAATATTTTAAATATTAAAGATATATCCTACTTAGAGAATAGAATAATCATTTCTGGGTACATTTCTGGAGACTATAAAGTAGATGGAGGTGAGGGATGGGGTGAACTGAGGGGAACCCAGCACGAGGGGTTCCCACATTATCAGAAGGAAAAAGCAGTTGGAACAGTGAAAAGGTGTTTGTGGGGGAGGGGCAGCTGAACAGTGAAAAGATTTTCTATGGTGAGAAAGGAATGGAGCGGGTTTACTGGTTCTCAGTGTAACTTCTTCAGCCTCATCAGCCTTTTAATTTATTTGTAGTTTTACTTTAATAAAGAGCAAAAGAAATTAGGTTTAAAATTTTTATGGAAATTTTTAAAGTATATGTTTATGAGAGTTTTTAAAAAAAGTTTTTAATAATTCTGAGTTGAGAGAGCAAGACACAAAACCTGGAAGCTGAAAAAAGAAGATCCACAAATTTGACTTCACCATTAGTAAAAATATCTATATAAGGGAAGACACCCAAAATACAATTCAAAGGCTGCGCCAGACAGGGGACTGTGAACAGGAGAGGCAGCCTCACCTCTGTAGAAGCCTGGGAGGTTTCGAGCCTGCAGCGTGACAGGGCAGGCCTGTGCTCCGCCGTGCCCAGAGCAGCGCAGGGCTCCGCTGCTTGCTGTTTCTTCGCTTGTCCTCCAGAGGTTCCACCTCCTCACGCGAGGAGGCTGGGTGGAGCCCCCCCCCCCCCCCCCCCCGTCCCAAGGGGCTGGCTCTGGGCAAAGGCCTCTGGTCCCTGCAAATTTCACCGTTTTGCACATTTAGCATTCAGGGTCCGAGGTGCCAGGAATGAGTAGATTGGGGAACCCTTTTTCACCTGGGCTCACTGTGCCAAGGAAACAAAAGTTGCCATGGCACTGACAAAATATTTCAGGGGGTTTTGCTTTTCATTTTGAACACAATTTTCCCATAGGATCTGTAAGTTTATCTTCGGGCATGACTGTGGCTGTAGTGGTGAGAAGTCACAAGAAGCCTCTGGTCGCAGTTTCCAGACAAAGCCCATGGAGCAGGGCCAGTGCTCTCAGCCTCCCAGAGGAGGGCAAGCCCCTCCCTGAGGTACTTGAGATCGAACCCAGGGCTTTCACACTGGGCTATATCTCTAGTCTTACGCTTTTTAAAATTTTCTTTCAGTTTTCAGGTAGGATTTCACTGCATTGCACAGGGTGGGCTCAAATTTACAGTCTTCCTGCCACAGCCTCCCAGATGGCTAGGATTCCTGGCCATGCCTGTGAGATCTATACCTGGCAACGAGTGACTACACTTTAAGGCCACAGTGCTTGTTAGTAGTGCCGCAGCTGGTAAACTGGCAGAGAAGACTGGTCACTCCTTTCTTCCTCTTACAATAGTCACACATTTTCTGGTTCTTTGAAATGGAAATCACCAAAGTGCTTAAAATGAAAAGAGAAGTGGACATTCACAGCTGACCCTGTGCCATCCAAGGGCTCTTTTTATGTTGTCCTTTCTTGCCACAAATCTTGACTAATGTCCTGAGCTCCCTAGATGTCTTTCCTCTCTGTCCATCCAACATCCATCTTCAGTCAGGACTGGACCCAAGACCACACCCTCAAGCATCTTTCCCAGACTCTCCACTCTGAACTTTCAACACATGCACCAGCGTGATTCCCCCTAAGTTTACTGAGAGCTGCTGTGTGCCTACAGCTGTGCTCTGCCCCACGCATGCACAGAAGGCTGGACTAGGAGAGATGAGAACAGGTGGATGGGTCCACGGGAAAAGAGACAGGTAACAGCAGAGAAAGCCCAGGGCAACTAGCTACACAGGAGTCTGCCACAAAAACTCAGCAAGGTGGAAATATGACTTTGCATGAATTATTTCTACACGAACCCAGATCTGTATTGAAATGTTACATCCAGTTTCAAACTGAATGTAGAAAATGAAGAGGCTCCGGAAAAAAGTGATGTCATAATAAAAAGGACACTAAAACCAGGCACCTAGAAAATAGAGAAAAAGCGAATTGAGATCCTTGTTCTGGTTATGACGCTTCTTGACAATGCTCCGGCACTGGGAGAAGGTGTTCCTGTTTGTTTTGAGCTTGAAATACACAACCAAACTGAAGGCAATCATTTGAAATTAAAGCAAGAGAATGTTGGCTGCATTTAAGGAAGGATTTTTGTGATTAAACTAGAAAGAGGAACTATCAAATAAAACTGCAGGGCTTTGTTGCCGGATGCTTTAAGAAAAGAAGACACAGGCTGGTCGGGTAGCTTGGTGGTAAAGCATTTGCCTAACATGCACGCAGGCCAGGGTGGTTACATCTTCAGTAGGAGAGAAAGAGAAAGTGAGAGAGACAGAGAGAAATGAAAGAAAAGAAAAATAAAAGACAATCTTAAGAACCAGGGCTTTTTCCTACCTTGAAACTCTAGCAAACCATGATTCCAGCCCTTGAGGCCTTAGAAGTCACTACAGCCGTGGGCCACCTGCCCCCACTTTACAGAATCTGACACAGTTACCAAAGTCACCTTTTTTCAGTTTTCTATTTCATTTTCTCTGAGAAACAGAAAGACATAGGCAGACAGTAGGAGAAAGTCAGAGGCATCTCAGTGCACGAGGATGCAGGGTGCTGAGTCCTGTGCTGCCCGTTGGGGACTTTCTGCTCAGACGTGCCAAGCTACTGACTGTAGGAAACAGGGGAAGGGAGCGTAACTAGAACCTAGTCTCCTGTAAGTCCACGGTCCACAGCACACTGTGAAATAATAATTAGGTAGAAATGAGGCTTAGAGAAGCTGATCTTGGGTTGATCCACTCTACTGTGGGTAGCAAAAGACTCCAGGCCCCAGCCTGCCATGCCTTTTATTCAGCACCTCTAGAGTAACAAAACATAACAAAGACTCAGAGGGCAGGGCAGACACAGGCAATGGCATAGTTCTACCCTGAAGCATCACAGCATGTGGGACCACCAGAGTCCTTCTTGTTACCAGAGGTGGAGGTGAATTGAGTTCAAAGTCCACAGGCAGGATGGAAGGACTGGTCAATTTCGACCTTCCAATTACTTCTCCCAAACAGGATGGTTCCCAACAACTGATCCATTCCCAAAGTGAGGTGAACTCCTTCCTCCCGGCCTTCCTTTCCAGCCTTATCCTTCCCTTTTCCTCCCCTTCTTCCTTCTTGTACATTTTTCTGAAAGATAAACCAGACAACTGCCATCTGTTTCTTACAAAAACAACAGCTTTTAACAAAAGGTCATGGTTTCTAGGTTTCAAGGAAAGGAGGATTTAATTCTGTGCATCGAGTTAGAATTAAAGAGAAAGTACATGGTTTGACAGGAAAAGGGAATTCCCCTTCTCTAACTCTTCCAAGAAAGGGCAACAAAAGCTTGCACAGACACATCTGGCAACTACTTGATTATGAGAAAGGAAATGTGACCATTTGAAGGCTCAGTAGAAGTGCCTCGTGCCTACAGTGACCGCAGCTGGAGCGGAGGAGCCTCTGAGATTGCTTGAGTTTAGTGTTCCCTGAGGTGGGAGCAAAATTCTTTGTGGCCACTGGGGTGGGCAACTGACTCCTCCCGTGGTCTAGACACAGCTAGGAAAGTGGCCTCAACACTGTGCTGTTGCCCACCACCAGTTGGCCTGTGTTTGGAGACCACCCTAAGCTCCAGGGCTCTCTCTAAAGAGCAATTTTTGGACAGTGTAGCAAGGATCACAGGATAGGGACTGAAACTCCCAAGGGCTGTGAACACAAGATCAGCTAACTGTCCTTTTATTTTGGTTTTATTTTTTAACCGTTGTCTCCAAGACTCTTCTGGAAACCAATGAAAACAGATTCAGACAGGTTAGCCCAAGCCAAGTCCAACGGAGGGACTGTGGGAAAAGAATCACTCCAGTAGCATTCCCACATTGTTTGGCTGGACGAGCACTTTTCATTGCTTTGCTGCTATATTTTCATCCACTGCAAGCCCAGCACGTAAAGTCCCTTGGTTTGGGGCTGTGGACAGGGCATTCAGGGTGTATCCCTAGCCCAGGGGTGGAGCTCAGGGTCACCAGAAGCCCTCTGAGCTTCTCTCTCCGTAGGAAATCCCAGCGACACCGGAGGAAAGGAGTGGAGACCATCAGATAGGAAGTGTACTAAGGATTTCAAAGGCTACATCCAAGACTGGGAAGCCCTGACCTATGAATCAAGTGGCTGCCCTGCGGGAGGTACAGGAGGGACAGCAACACGGACTTTCCCAGGATTTTCTCTTCTGCCTAGAAGAACAGCAGACACTCCTGGCTTCTCAAACACCACTTGCACCCCTCTGACTCTTCTGCATCTCTCCACAAGGTACCTTGCATATGATTTTTCCCTGCTTATTAGAACTGCAGCGCCTATCTGAGATTTTTCTATAAATACTACTTTTACAAGGTCATCCAGCAGATGTTTAAATCTCTCTGTGGGGGCATAGAATATTGTAAAAGTCAGATTTCACACCTTTAATGAAATCAACATTTAGTCTGCTACTTACTTCGCATTTTTTAAAGTCGCAGTATGGGGAGTGGAAGAAGTCCTCCCTGGGACCACGGCTCCAGGCCCGCTTCTTTCTGCGTAACTGAGCTACAAAACTCTGAGGAGCTCTCTGCTCTGACCTCAGTCTCTTTAGGAGAGTGTGACAGACTGCAAACACCCCTCACCCTCACATTGGATGATTTAAACTTTGCTCGTATGTGCCTATGTGTTGTGCTGCTTTTATTCCTTTGGGGTACTGGGGATCAAACTCAGAGCTTTGCCCTTCCCAGGCAGGTGCTGTGCCACTGAGCTAAAATCCAGGGTCGCTGTTGTGGTGTTTTCTAAAATCACTTTAAAGCTAATGTACCATTTTCTTTGGTGAGCCAGCCTCCTCGTCCTTTTTCTAGTTTTCAAAATCTTCATTCTTTACAGATGTTTTGAGGTGACTCAGTGGAAGAGGAAATGAGAAAACATATGATGCACTCTGATGACTCAGGGACTATGCTCAGCTGGGCCCCCGACAGCCTCCAGCAGGGTGTCATTGAGGGAGGAAAGGCTCGTCTACACCTGCAACCTGGCCCTTTTTGCCTTTTTCTTTTCTAATTGCTACTCGCACATGCCAGCTCTCTGGGTTGCTTCTGTACTATGGCCATTCTAGTTTACTTCCCCATCGTCTTCAGAAATCAGCTCAATTGTATTTTCCCTGGGTGCCTCCCTGCACACTTGATGGGGCAGGACTCTTTAAGGAATTGCTTTACACAGTTCTGGAGGCTGCACAGTGGGCGGTGGCCAGGCAGCCTGAGACCTGTGAACGGCCAACGCCCTCTTTTGCTTTTCGACCGAGGCCTCCAGTACACCACTGAATGAGGCCCCAACCTAGTGGAGGGTAACTGCTCCCCACCAAGTCAACTGATGTAAATGTTCACCTCACTTTTAAAACGCCTTCAAAACAGAATGTGGAATACCATCTGAGCAAACACCTGGGCCCTGTGAGCCAGCCAGATGTCCTTGGAGTCTGGAATAGGTGCTCTTGGTTTCCCGTGTCTCAAGAACTACGCATCCTAATTCATTTTAACACATTCATGTGGAAGTTTTGTCTGCATTTTTCCTCAAAAGCTGTTATTTTCTACTCTCTGCTGGAGTCTAAGGGGCTCTGCCTAGTAACAACTCCCTGTTGTCTCCAGCCACCTCGCCTTTCTCTAGTTTTCCTGGTGTGGTGGGAAAGCAGTTGAGCATCAGGGCCTTCTGCATCGTGTGTGTGTGTGTGTCAAACTGGAAGGGTTCACTCTAAAAATATTAATTTATTAGCCTGCCAAAAGCTAAAGCTAGACCTACCTCTTTCACCATGCACAAAACTAAACTCACAGTGGGTACAAGACTTAAACATTAAAACAGAAACAATAAGTCTGCTGGAAAACAGACTAGGTAAAACTCTTGGAGACATTGGCTTAGGCAGAGACTTTATGAATAAAACCTCTCTAGCACAAGAACTAGCAGAAAGAATCAACAAATGGGATCTCATTCTACTGAAAAGCTTCTGCACAGCCAAAGAAGTCGCTGGCACTGCTAGAAGACAACCAACAACATGGGAAAAAATCTTTACTAGCTGTGTATCAGACA
>PVIC010014775.1:5630-36199 GCA_004025085.1 Thryonomys swinderianus | reverse complement strand
TTTTTGCAGTACTAGGGATCGAACTTGAGCCATTGTTCTTCCAAGGTAGGTGCAGTACCACTTGAGCTAAATCCCCAGCCCCTTTTTTTATTTACTTATTTTTTGAGACAGGCTCTTGCTCACCATGTAGCCGAGGCTAGCCTCAAACTCAAAACAGCCTTCCAAGTGCTGTAATTACAAAGTGTGGGCCACCCCGCTGTCATTTCATTCTTTACATACAGCTTTATGTCAAACTTCAACTTGAAAAGTCTACCTGGGAGAATAAAATGTTTTTATGGAAAAATGAAAGATTGAGTAGAAAAAAAACACCTAAAATGAATGCCAGGCATTGTGGCACATATCTGTGATCCAGCATTTGGGAGGCTGAGGCAGGAGGATTGCCACAAATTCTAGGCCAACCTGAACTACATAGTGAATTCAAGGACTGCGTGAATTACAAAGCAAGACATTGTCTCAAAAAACAAGAAACAGGGCTGGAGATTTAGCTCAGTGGTTCTAGCGCCTGCCTAGCAAGCACAATGTCTCTGGCTTGATCCCTGGTAACCACATACAACAATACCAGACGTGATGACTCATGCCCACCAGCAATCAGCACCACATACCACAGTGCTGGCTGTGGTGGCTCACACTTGTAATCTCAGCACTCGGGAGGCAAAGGCAGGAAGATTGCTGAGTTCAAGGCTTGCCTGGGCTACATAGTGAGCTCAGGGCCAGCCTGAACTACCCAATGAGAATCTGTCTCAAAAAAAAAAAAAGTGATTGAATTTCTCACGTTTGTCCAATTTTGTTGAAAAGAGAGGTTAAACCAAGCAAGCTCTATTCTGTCCTTATGGAAATGTTCCTAATTGCTTGCTAGGACAGTTCTTCACATGTCTCATGGAGTTAACAAGAGAAATAATTCTTTTCTCTGATTCTTTTATTATTAGATTCTTTTCTAATAATTCTTTTCTCTGATTCTGTGAGTGTGCTGAAAGGTGAAATTTTTAGTCTCAGGTTTAGCAAAAGTCCTTGAGAACTCGAGGCAAATGACTAATCCAAGGGCTGCTCTTTCATGCTTGATTTTATAAGATCAAGAGGAAATCCTGATGCTGTTGTTACATAAATTAGCTCATGTATCATAGGCTCAGGATGTCTTAGGCCATGGCATCGCTGCTGGGATTTAAGTTTCTTTTGTGTCGAGGGTTTTTTTGGTTTGGTTTGGGTTTTTTTCGTTTTGTTTTATTTGGGGTGTTTTGTTTTGTTTTGTGTTGTTTTGTGTTGTTTTGTTTTGTTTTGTACCAGGAATAAAACTCAGGACCTCACACTTGCAATGCAGCTACTATGCCACTAAGCTACACCCCCAATGTTTCATCAGTGTTTTGATAGTGGACCTTGCTGTAAGAGTGAAAGTAGTAGGCTCAGTGGTTCCTGCCCCTACCTAGAAAGCACAAGGTCCTGAGTTCAATCCCGGTAACCACATACAACAGTACCAGGCGTGGTGGCTCTCACCTGTAATCCCAGCACTTGGGAGGCAGAGGCAGGAGGATTGCTGAGTTCGAGGCTTGCCTGGGCTACACAGTGAGCCCAGGGCCAGCTTGAACTACAAAGTGAGACCCTGTCTCAAAAAAAAAAAAAAAATAGAGTGGAAGTAGTGTTGGGTCTCCAGGTACTACTCACAGTTCCATTCATGCACAAACCAGTGTCAGATTTGCACATCTTGTCTCCCCACTTGGTTTTGCACCAAAAAGAGCAAGTGTACTTGGCAAACTGGATGACTTCAGTTTTCTTCTCCATTTTTGAGAGGGAGCAGAATGACAAGTCCTGTACTCTCCAGTGATTCCACCTTCAAAGGGCATTTGACCTGGTCAGTTCAAACTAGATCTGAACCTGGAGTCAACAGGAATCTTTAGTCCAGTAATGACTTAAATCCCTGAAATATTTTTGAAAGATTAGAAGGAAATTTAAAACAACTCTTTCTTCGTTTGCTAATCCACTCATTTATATTGTCAATAAAACATACAAAAGCAACAGTTTTGTTGGACCAACCACTCCTCCTCTGCTCCATGCCTATATCCAGATTTCTCTGTAATCAGGAAAGTTGCTTTCTTCCATTATTTTCTTTATTTTATTCCAGCTCCCTCCTCAAAACTTCGAATCTGCCTTTGCAGTTTCTGCATCAGAACTCAGAGTGCCTGTGATGACATCATTCTGGAAACTCATGATCTTGCTCTGATCCTTGGGCATGTTTTGAACTGTGTTTTGTGATGTTCTTGGCCACCAGTCTCACGTGGGACTGAGGGAAGCAAAAAGCACAGCCTAGTACAATCAATGGTCAGTTCCGGATGACACACCAGTGCCTTGCTAAGCATGACTGATATTCCTGATGGTATCTTTTACTTTACAAAATTCCTTTTTTGTTGTCACTGTTTTTTGTTTGTTTTTGAGACAGAATCTGTTTAGCAGAGGCCAACCTCAAATTCATAATCCTTGTGCCTGTTTCCCAGAGGTAGGATTCCTGCAATGTTTTATGGTCAATATTTTATATAGGTTACCTCATTACATCCCTCAACAACTTATTCAGTATATGCCATTATCATCAGCATTTTATATAGAATCTGAGTCTTAGACTGAGTCAATGACCAGTATCATCTGGGCTTATATTCAGAATATGCTGTCCATAATCTAAACTTCTAACCACTGTTCCAAAGCCTTACATAATTTTAGAGATATAAACTGACAGAAATAACTAATCATTGCCCATGAGCCCTGCAGTTTCAATAAATGTCTTCTTTATGGCAAATCTGTGATGGTTTCATGTCATTTAGAATTAATCCTCCAACTTTTAAAGAAAGATTCCTTTGCTCTATTACTCTTCCGAACATCTTTTACCAAACTTTCTAGAGAAAGAAATAGTTATTAGTGCACACAGCATGAAAATCTCTGAACTCTCCTATTTCATTCCTGCAACCTGATAAAAGGCTCAAAATACACAGCTGTCCTATGGCCCTCAGGATAGAGACCTAGGAGCATGCAAACAACAAGAATGAGGCCTCAGGCCAGGAAAAGCTCAGTGCATCAACTTCTTTTCAACCAAGCTTACTTAGTCCTTCTCAGTGTTAGAATATAATTAACCAGCACCATGTTACTATGAAAACCCTGCACCTGGCATATGCAAGGAGTGTGCACTACTACTTGCGCTGTGCTAGGAAAATTTGCCACTGTCCGAGAGAAGATGTATGCAAGGAAGTGGCAGCTCCTTATCAGCAGCATAAGGACACATATTGCAAGAGTGACCCACAGCTAAAGAACTGCCAAGTGCTGGACACCGATGTGGATTTCAGCAACCCTATGGCCAATGTCCTCAACAGCAGTTTTCACCTCAATTGCAGAAAACATTTCCTGCCTTACAACTTCCCTTAATTACAAATAATGGTATAATGAGGCAAAAATTCAACAACTTCTACCACTGTTGTGGTAGCTCATGAAGTAAAAAGGATGTTGATTGTTTTTGTGGTACCAGGGATTGAACTCAGGACTTTGTGCTTTTTTTTTTTTTTTTTGAGACAGGGTCTCACTTTGTAGTTCAGGTTGGCCCTGAGCTCACTATGTAACCCAGGCAAGCCTCGAACTCAGCAATCCTCCTGCCTCTGCCTCCCAAGTGCTGGGATTACAGGCGTGAGCCATCATGCCCTGCACTGTGGTATGTGGTATTGATTGCTGGTGGGCATGAGTCACCACTCCCAACACTGTATGTGGTTACCAGGATCGAACTCAGGACCTTGTGCTTGCGAGGCAGGCACTGGAACCACTGAGCTAAATCTCCGGCCCCAGGACTTTGTGCTTTTGAGGCAGGTGCTATGCCACTGAGCCACATTGCCATCTACTGTGCCTTGTTATTAAAGTCAATGGGAAACTACAACTTAATCCAGGCAAAATAACAAATGGTCCAGAACCAACAGGAATAAAAGTATGGGTCACTCCTCCAAGGGAAAACCTGCTGAGGTGCTTGCTGAAGGCCAAGCGAATACAGAATGGGTCGTAGAAGAAGGTAATGTTTTTTTGAGATAGGGTCTTGCTTTGTAGTTCAGGCTGGCCTTAAGCTCATTATGTAGCCCAGGCAAACTTCGAACTCAGCAATCCTCCTATCTCTGCCTCCCAAGTGCTGGGATTACAGGCGTGAGCCACCACGCCTGGTTGAAGAAGGTCATTTTAAATGACAGCATCCCTTAATCAGCTAAAGAAATGAGGATTGTAGCTGTATTAATTCTCACCTGATTCTAATGTAGCATGATGTTGCTAGATATAATACTAGTTCTTAAGGATTGTTAAATCTATGTTATAATGTTCAAGTTATGAAATGTTAGGAAGTACGCATCACCCAAAGAAAATCTGCCTTCTATTCTGGGAGGGAATTAGTGCATTTCTGTTTGTATGCAGGACAGTTATAACATGTTAGGCATAATTATGGGCTTGTCTTTGTATCTGGAGACTAGTTTAAAGAAATGTGTCTGGTTGTCAAGTTGACAAAGGGTGGATTGTGATGATTGCTTGATGTGTCAACTTGAATAAGAGAGGCTCAACTAAAATGGCACAGCAATTCCACATCCTGGGCATAGACACTCACCCTAGGGTAGCTCATCCCCAGAATGGTATAAAGGAGAAATGAAGAAAGACAAATGCAGTTCTGTTTCTTCAGAGGAGCTCTAGTCTTTCCCTTCACCTTCGACATCTCCTGGCTTCCAGCATGGATTCTTCTGGCACAGATCCTTCCCAGCCTTCCATGGCAGATCCATCGGCCTTCTGAGACAGACTCACACGGAACACTGCAGTGAGCTCTAGACCTTTGACTAAATCCTTTGGTTCCCAAAATCCAGACAGACACTGCACTCTTTCACATCCGACTCTGTGGGTGGTCAGGCTGGCCTTGTGTTCACAGAGATCCTCCTGTCTCAGCCTCCATCCAGAGTGCTGGCATGCACCACCATGCCCTTCTCAACCCTGCTTTTATGAGACATGGCTACATAGTCCCAGCTAAGCTTGAATTCACTATGTAGCCAAGCTTGGCCTCAAATTTGCAATCCTCTTACCTAAGCCTACCAAGTATTGGGATTACAGCCACATATAACAATACCTGGTTGTAACGTTGCTAGTTTATTTGAAGAAGTTATACCCTAATATTTTAACATGCATTTCTTTTTTTTTTTTTTGCTTTTTGAGACAGGGTCTTGCGTTGTAGTTCAGGCTGGCCGAGCTCACTATGGTGCCCAGGCAAGCCGCCACAAACTCAGCAATCCTCCTGTCTCTGCCTCCCGAGTGCTGGGATGACAGGCATGAGCCACCACGTCCAGCATTGTGGTATGCGGTGTTGATTGTTGGTGGGCGTGTCTCCATGCCCAGCATTATATGTGGTCACCGGGGATCGAACTCAGTACCTTGCGCTTGCGAGGCAGGTGCTGGAACCACTGAGCTAACCCTCCGGCCCTTAACATGCATTTCTTTACTACCAAAATTGAATAGTTTTCTAAACGCTCATTTCACTATTTATAATCACTTATTATGAATTCTGTTTATGTCTCAGTAGTCATTACCTGATGACTTGCCAAGGGTACAGCCAAATTTCCTTCCACATTAAGCAAGAAGACATAGATTCAAATGTGCAGTTGGATGAAGGATTTTTTTCTATATCAGTATTCAACAGAAGGTAGCTTACTACAGAGCTTGGAAATTATGACTCTCCATATAACAGATTTCATCTTCATGATAGGAACCACAGGTAAGAGATAGAGTCTGTCATTTGAGAGAGGCAAATGAAAACAACACTGAGATTCCATCTCAGTCCACAAAGAATGGTTGCTAACATGAAATCAACCAACAACAAATGGTGGCAGAGCTGCAGGGAAAAAGGAGTGTAGACTGGTGCAACCACTGTGGAGATCAGTGTGGAGATTGCTCAGAAAACTAGGATTAGAGGTCCCATTTGACCCTGCTATTCCTCTACTAGGTATATATATGAAAGAATTAAAAGATTCATATCACAGTGACATATGTGCACCCATGTTTACAGCAGCTCAGTTTGTAATAGGTAAATCTTGGAAACAGCTTAAACGCCCATCAATGAGAGACTGGATAAAGAAGATATGAAGTTTTTTTTATAAAATGGAGTATTATTCAGCCATAAAGAATGACAAATTTGAGTCACATACTCAAATGGATATACTTTGAAGATATACTCATAAATAAACAGGATGCAGATGTGTAAATACTGTACTGTTTCTCTAATATGAGAAACTGAAAGTGTAAATGAGGTCCAAAATGTGTGATAGGTATTGTGAAATAGGAAGAAAATGTTCAAAGGGAAAGGGAGAGTGGGGGAGCAAAGAAGAGAAAGAAAAAATTTGATGGGAAAAAGGAAAAACGAAACAAAGCTTATGTATATGGGGGGAGTGAAAGGAGGGCAAAGGAATGGCAACAAATATGAATCAAGGTGTATCATGTACAGATACAAATTTTCAATGATGAATGTGATCATAATGTAGTCCTAAGGCGTACCAATAAACTCTATTTTTTAAAAAAGAAATTGATGCCTGGGCACCATAGTGAGCTCAGGGCCAGCCTGAACTACAAAGTGAGACCCTGTCTCAAAAAAAAAAAGCAAAAAAAAAAAAAAAAGAAATTGAGTCTGGGCCAGAGGGTTAGCTCAGTGGTTCCGGCGCCTGCCTCACAAGCGCAAGGTCCTCAGTTCGATCCCCGGTAACCACATATAATGCTGGGCATGGAGACACGCCCACCAACAATCAACACCGCATGCCACAGTGCCGGACGTGGTGGCTCATGCCTGTCATCCCAGCACTCAGGAGGCAGAGACAGGAGGATTGCTGAGTTCGCGGCGGCTTGCCTGGGCACCATAATGAGCTCAGGGCCAGCCTGAACTACAAAGCGAGACCCTGTCTCAAAAGCAAAAAAAAAAAAAAAAAAAAAAAAAAGAAATTGAGTCTGACAGACAGCAGACACCTAAAATATCTAAAGTACAACTCTGCAATAATGATCCTTTTCTCCTGGTCCATGAAATTCGCTAAATTTGTCCTCTAGAATTTCTCTGCTTAAACTTCTCATGAAAAGGGACAGCAGAAGGGGGAAGCAAATGAAATTGACAGTGTAGTTCTAGAACCTCTCAGTTTTGTTGCTAGTTAGTTATCTTTGCAACACTGAATGTCAGTCTTTTTCTCCAGAGTGTAACCTTCTATATATTGGTAAATAAAACAATTCAACAGGAAGATACAATAATTATAAATATCTATGCACTTAAATTCAGCACATTCAACTTCATAAAACTACTGGGATTAAAAGGACTGACAGACACCAGTACACTCATGGTGGGATTTCAATACCCCAATTAGTCGACCAGACTAAAAAAAAATCAGCAACTATCAGAGTGAAACCACACCACTGAACAAATGGATTTAACAGATAGCTACAGAGTATCTTATCCAAAAACAACATTTTTCTCAGCAGCACATGGAACTTTTTCCAAAATAGACTATATCTCTGACTACAAAGTATGCTTACATCACTACAAAATGAACAATACCCTGCATGTTATTAGATGATAGTGCAATGCAGCTAGAAACCAATAGTAAGAAAGCCACAAAACACAAACACAGAGATTAAATATATTATTGAGCCAGGCATGGTGACTCATGCCTGTAATCCCAGCCCTCGGGAGGCAGAGGCAGGAGGATTACTGAGCCTGAGGCTTGCCAGGGCTATGTAGTGAGCTCAGGGCCAGCCTGAACTACAAAGTGAGACCCTGTCTCAAAAAAAAGCACACACAGAGCAATCCCAAATAAAGAACTTCATGGTGTATCTCAAGAGTCTAGAAAAACAAGAACAACCCAAATTTGAGACTGACTAATGGAAAGAAATTATAAAGATCAGAGAAGAAATGAATAAAATTGAGGTAATACAAAGAGGAGTAAATCAAAAAGTAGGTTCTTTGATAGAACACAGAGGAGATCTAGGATATAGGAGAGGGAGAGGAGATAATAAAAAGGGTCAAGATGCAATATGTATATTTACCAATCTGCCATGATGACTTTATTTTCTATGTACTGCAAACATATACTAATAAGAGATTTCAGGGGAAAAATTGTACCCTGAAATTCTCTTCTAGCCCCCTACTTCCCTGTTTCTTCTGGTGGATGATTAAAGAACACCTTATTTTACCAAGTTGACAATGACTTTTCACAGTACATACTAGATCTACTAAGAAAACATTTGTAGATATTATCTCATCCCACACAATACCACTTGGCATAAACTCATCTACTATTTAGGCTTTGAAGCCTGCTCAAGTTCTACTTCAAAGTTCATAAACACTGCCAGTGCAAGTTTGGAGCCAGATCTATTTATCCCTTGATCTCTGAGGAAGCAGAGTTCTTTCAATATAAAGTCTGGGCTCAGCCCTCTTGGCTCAAGTAGAACCATCCTCTACAAGCATACATACAAAACAAACTCAGGATTTATCTGTATTTTATTCACAAAACACTTCTAAAATAATCTGTCCATGGCCCAATACTGCCAACTTCTTCCTTGAAAGCTTTCTCCCTTTTTTTTTTTGTTTGTTTGTTTTTTGCTTTTTGAGACAGGGTCTCACTTTGTAGTTCAGGCTGGCCCTGAGCTCACTATGGTGCCCAGGCAAGCTGCCGTGAACTCAGCAATCCTCCTGTCCCTGCCTCCTGAGTGCTGGGATTACAGGCGTGAGCCACCACATCCGGCATTGTAGTATCTGGTGTTGATTGTTGGTGGGTGTGCCTCCACGCCCAGCATTATATGTGGTTACCGGGGATCGAACTGAGGACCTTGCGCTTGCGAGGCAGGCACCGGAACCACTGAGCTAACCCTCCGGCCTTTTTTTTTTTTTTTTTTTTTGAGACAGGTTCTCGCTTTGTAGTTCAGGCTGGCCCTGAGCTCACTAAGTAGCCCAGGAAAGCCTTGAACTCAGCAATCCTCCTGCCTCTGCCTTCCGAGTGCTGGTCTGACGGGTGTGAGCCACCACACCTGGCACTGTGGTAGTGGTATTGATTGCTAGTTGGCGTGAGTCACCATGCCCAGCATTGTATCTGGTTACCAGGGATCGAACTCAGGACCTTGCACTTGCAAGGCAGATGCCAGAACCACTGAGCTAAATCTCCGGCCCTTCTCCCCTTTTTTAATACTCTAATGAAACTTCTTTTAAAATTCACCAGACATATGGCATCCAGAGAGCAGCAAAATACATCTTCTGGCCATCCAGCCCACTCACTCAGGATACTTCATCAGTTATCTATTTGAAATCTACTATGAGTATGTGCTAAACATTGCCTAAGTACTAGGGATATAGCCAGAACGCCCTTAGACCCAGGTAACTGGAGTTGCTCCCTGGACCTCAACCTATATACAACTATCACAATCCTACAAAACAGTAAATTAACCTAAGAACACAGGGGACAGGGATTTAGCCCAGTGGTTTTGGCGTCTGCCTTGCAAGCACAAGGTCCTGAGTTGGACCCCTGGTAACCACATACCACAATGCCAGGCGTGGTGACTCACACCCACCAACAATCAGTACCACACACCACAATGCCAGGCGCAGTGGCTCACACCTGTAATCCCAACACTCAGGAGGCAGAGGCAGGAGGATTGCTGTGAGTTCAAGGCTTGCCTGGACTACATAGTGAGTTCAGGGTCAGCCTGAACTATAAAGCGAGACTCTGTCCAAAAAAATATAAATAAACAAAACAAAATAAAACATAGATGTGGCTCTATCACTTGTAATCCAGTACAAACTTCAATCCTAAACTTTTTTGTTAATAACCTGGCTCTGGCCCAAGGGAAGCACTCCTCCAATATCTCTTGCCCTACGTCTTGAAAAAAATGCAAGCATCCAAGTACCTGACAGTTTGTATATTTGTATCTGTCAATATGAGACAGACATTGCTTCAAGTACTGGAAGGATCTGGACAGCATAAAAACTGAGATAAAAGAAATCACTGACTTGTCAAGGTCTTCCCACGTAGCATGACAAATGTGTCATTGGCACCAAACATCTTTTTTTACGTTCCAAAATCACTCACAAATTAGCCCCATACTTCCAACAGAAGTACAAGAAACACAGTCACTATATCCAGATCCTTCGCCAGTCTACAGCAGTCCCTGCCCTCCTCATTAGATTTCCGGCCAGGATATTTTCAAACTTTGCTTTGCCTCCGGCCCATTTCGCCAGAACAGAAACCAAATGATCACCTAGTACAGGTTCAGCCTCAAGGAGCTATGCATATCAATTGCTTATTGGCTATTTGCAAGCACTCGCTCTTCTCATTGGCTGACACAGTTTCGGACACGCGGAAGTGGCTCCCCGGGTTTGGAACTGAAATTCACCTGCGCTTCCGCTTCCGGTTTACCGCTGGAGCCATGGCGACCGCAAGCGGACTGATGTTGAGCAGATGGCACCGGAGCTTTCCAGTAGTTCTGCAGTCCCGGGTAAGTATATTTCCTCTGCTCTCTCAGAGACAGAGTTTCCAGACACACCTCTGCTCCAGGAAAGAGCGTCCTCAGCAGCCCCTCCTCTGAGGAAGTGCCTGCATTGTTTTCTGCTTTGCTATTGCTTTTCTTCCCGGCCTCCAGGCCCTCGCCGCCCTGGTTCCCGGCGTGACCGATGTAGATAACAAGTCCGGTTTTCTGGGGAAGAAGCCTCATCGTCTGCACCCTGGCATCCTGCGGCTCCCGCACGTGCGGCTGCCACCCGCACTAGCTAACGCCGCACAGTTACTGCTGCTTGGTGAGTAACCACACGAGTGGGAGGCGCAAAAACAAACGAGGGGAAGCCTGCGCGAAAGTGAGTGCGTTTTTCATCTCTGGCCCCCAGACACCGCAGTGTCCAATATAGAAGAGAAGGCGCAGACGCTGGCCAATTATCTCTGGAGCCGACATTTGCCTGTAGAACCGGAGGAGCTGCAAAGACGGGCCATGCATCTTGAGAAAAAGTTCCTGGAAAACCCAGGTAGGATTCAAGGATATGTCCAGATTGGAATATCAGTAGAAAATGAAAAGTAAGGAATAATTGGACTGGGGATGTAGCTCAAGTGGTACTGCACCAACCTTGGACGCTCAAGGGCCCGAGTTCTATCCCTGGTACCGCAAAAAAAAAAAAAAAGAATTTCACAACCTAAAATTGATACTGCAAGGTTGGGGATTTAGCTCAGTGGCATCACACCTGCCTAGCAAGCTCAAGGTCTTCAGTTTGATTCCCAGTACAGAAAGAAAAAGGAAAACGTTTGGTTCAATGAAAATTGATACTGCAATTGCTTATTGGACTTTTTGGCAAGAGCGGTTGTTACAGTGTCTTACTAGAAAGTAGACTGGTCCACAGGTTGTTCTTAGGTTTTGGATAAAGCTCAGAAATCCAACTCTTTGGGCTGCCCCCTCCCAAGTCCACAGGATTGGGATGTTCTGCGTGTTTATTCAGGTGAAATAAAGTCCTCACATGGCTTCCTGCCCAGTACCAAAACTTTCTTCAAACATGGAAGAAGCATATTTTTATGATAATGAGCTTTGTATTACACACCTGCCTTTTTTCCTCTTGTATTGCCTGTTCTCCTCATGATATTTGGCTCAGTGGTTTTCAGTAGATACTTCCTTCCTTCCTTCCTTCCTTCCTTCCTTCCTTCCTTCCTTCCTTCCTCCCTCCCTCCCTCCCTCCCTCCCTCCCTCCCTCCCAACTCATGACCTTGTGCTTGGGAGGGAGACAGTGGTGCTACTGAGCTAAACCCCCAACCCCCTGTAGATAGTTTCTAAATAGTACCAAATTGAGCACAGCCATGACAGATTTTCAAGTCCTTTTCCTCCACATAAAAACGTTGGAGGGCCAGGAATTTAGCTCAGTGTTTCCAGCATCTGCCTTGCAAGCACAAGGTCCAGAGTTGGTTCCCCAGTAACCACACACCACAATGCTGGGCGTGGTGGCCTCAGCACTCGGGAGGCAGAGGCAGGAGCATTGCTGTCCGTTCGAGGCTTGCCTGGCCTACAAAGTGAGTTCAGGGCCAGCCTGAACTACAAAGCGAGACTCTATCTCAAAGAAAAAGAATGTTGGAGATTGCATGATCTTAAACTGGAAGATTTGAAGAAATTCACGAAGTCTTCTCCTTAATGTATCCTTTACATTTTTCTCACACCTCTCTTTCATATAAAAGAAAACTCATGGAGCTTGACGCGTTAAGCTGAATAAACTGCGCTTGGAGGCAGGATCCTATGTGATACACACTAGTATTGCTGGTGATTGCTGTTGTTCTTCCCTGAGTTTTTCTCTTGGTTTGACTTCTCTCTGGAGCTTTGAGGCTGCTCATGGGGGGAGAATTAGGTTGGGCAGTGCGTTTAATGTTGGATCTGACCCCTGTTTCCTGTAGGTCCTCACCTCTAGTCCTTGTTCTCACCCCAGACTCATCGCTGACAGAGGAGAAACTCCAGGGAGCAGTGCTACATGCCTTGCGCAGAACTACTTACCACTGGCAGGAACTAAGGTGAGGAGGGCTGGAAACGGTGCCGAGGAAACACTGGACTGGAAAGGCAGGGCTGGGGGTGTGTAATTACACAAGCATACCAGTTCTTAGTTACCTGGACTTTGCTATATGGGGGAGTGGAAAGGTTAGCAGTGCTCCTTCCAAAGAATTCGTCTTCTAAAAATCTATAAAGTAACTGTGGAACTCAGGTGATTTCTCACTGGGTGTGGCTCTGATTTTCATTGCAGCTACAATGAGGAGCTGAGCCTGGTGTACATGGCGGCCAGACTGGATGGTGGCTTTGCAGCAGTCTCTAGGGCGTTCCATGAGGTGAAAGTCCCTCAGCTTCCAACCAGAACCCTTCTGCCTTTTTCTTAAAGTAGTCTTGCAGAACAGGGATTCTTGAGATTTAATATGTACATATTTTAAAGAGATTTTCTTTATCCTCTGATGGTTCTGTTACAAAGAAGGTTTACAGTTGCTATTTTACAGCCAGGTGTGGTGACATAGGCCTATGATCCCAGTACTAGGAAGCTGAAGCAGGGGGATCTCCCTGAGTTCATGGCCAGCATGAACTACCTAGGGAGACCTAGGCTTTGTTTTCTTGTTGGTTTGTTTGTTTGTTTTTTAAAAAGAGTAATTCCCATGTAAATAGTCCTGCTTTTCCAGAATAGCTGTATCTCATCTCTTTTTTCCTTCCCCCTACCTTCAAATAAATGGTCTTCTTTTAATTTTTAAAAAAATCACTATTTCACAAGCTTTCTGTTTTAGAAAGTAGTTATGTTTAAACTCAAAATACACTCACATGTCTTTTCTGTCATAGTCCCCTAATTCATATTTACAAAGAACCTAAGTAATTCTCTGTTTACCCTTCTGTGGGATGTTGTATATTTCTTCAGATCCAGACTCGAGTTCCACAGTTCCAGCCGCAAACCTTGATGGACTTTGGCTCTGGTACTGGTTCTGTCGCCTGGTGAGTAACTGTATTCAGCTGCCTTTGCCAGCCTAGCTCTAAAACTATAACACCATTTTGGTATCAGGACTGAGAAAACGAAAAGAAAATGGGCAAATTGAGAACTATGGTATTTCCTCTCATGTTTAGAAAGGCTAAAAAGGAAAGGTACTTAGTATGGAGAGTAAGTTTTACATATCAGTCAAAAAAAATTTTTTTTTTTTTTGAGACAGGGTCTCGCTTTGTAGTTCAGGCTGGCCCTGAGCTCACTATGTAGCCCAGGCAAGCCTCGAACTCAGCAATCCTCCTGTCTCTGCCTCCCGAGTGCTAGGATTACAGGCGTGAGCCACCACATCCAGCACTGTGGTATGTGGTATTGATGGCTGGTGGGCGTGAGTCTCCACGCCCAGCATTGTATATGGTTTCCGGGGATTGAAGTCAGGGCCTTGCGCTTGCAAGGCAGGCGCCGGAACCACTGAGCTAATCCTCCGGCCCAAAAAATTATTTTGTCTATAGTGGATTTTTGAGTCTGCCCTTTTTTTTTCAGGAGTTGTGAATGAAATAAGAAAATAACATTATTGATTTTTCTAGATATTCTAACATAACACCTGTTTCCGCAGAAGTGGGGGTGGGAGTAAATGGGCTTCTTGTAGGGATGACTTTGTCATAAGAATTGGTGGCTTTGCAGGGACTGGGCATGATGGTACACTCCTGTGATCCACTGAGGCAGGAGGATCACCAGGAACTCAAGGCCAGCCTGGCTACACAGTGAGAGCTCAAAGCCAGCCTGAACTACACAGCAAGCCCCTGTTTTGAATAAATAAATACGAATTGATGGCTGTTGTTTTGCTATCAGGGCTGCTCACGCTACTTGGGGCCAGAGCCTCCGGGAGTATGTGTGTGTGGATAGCTCAGCTGCTATGTTGAATCTGGCAGAAAAACTACTGAAAGGTAAGAAAGAGCTCTAAAATAGGGTTTTCTGAAGTGAAGGGAAATAAGCCAGAGGACAAAGACTGTTTTATTGGGAAGGAGAGGAGATGGATCTGGTCTCCTTGCAATGTTAGGATCTAGCAGAGGATACTAGAAGCCTTTGTGCACTGTCACTGGGTCAGGTAAGGTTAATAGGACCAGGGAGCTGATGCTTTCCTTACCCTTTTCCCTGTTTACTTACCAGACTGCATCTCAGTCCCCCCTAGTGTTTTTCTGTCTGGTTTCTGTTGTTTGAGGCAGGGTCTTCCTGTGTAGTCCAGGCTCCCCTTGCACTCACTGTGTAGCCCAGGCTGGCCTCAAACTTGCCACAGTGCTCATGCGTCAGCCTCCAGAGTGCCGGATAACAGGTGTGGCCACCACGCCTCCTACTTCACATGTGCTCTTAGTTGCCACATGTCTTCTTTCTCCCACAGGTGGTTCAGAATCAGGCAAGAGTTATGTTCCAGGTGTCTTTTTCAGACAGTTTCTACCTGTGTCACCCAAGGCAAGTAGCAGTACTTAGGATATCCTACATGTGGCATTCAGCAGAGGTAAAGCAGTGGCCCCAGTTTCTCAGTCTAGCATTGATGGTTAGCAGATAACGGAGACTAATAAAGGAAATGGAGGGACCAGAGGTCTCTTGTACTCCAGGGACCGACGTGTCAGCTCCCTCATGTTCCCTGTCTCCTCAGGTGCAGTTCGATGTGGTAGTGGCAGCCTTTGCCCTGAGTGAGCTGCCCAGCGCGGCTGACCGCATGTCAGTACTTCACACGCTGTGGCGTAAGACAAGCCATTTTCTGGTGAGTTGAAAACTTCCCCTCAAGGCTTAAAGCTGTTTCATGGACTTCCGGCCTTTCCTCTCCTCCTCTTTACTCTCAAACGTGTTTCTTCTCTCTAAACCTCTCCACCCCTCCTTTAGAGTTTCCACCCCTGTCTTCTATGCCCATTTCCGAGCCAGACCCCACTTGCAAATGTTGTCACAGAGCTGCTGACAGTCATGCTCTCATGTAATTTGTCCACTTGTTCCCCATTCCCGAGCAGGTTCTGGTAGAGAATGGAACAAAAGCTGGACACCGTCTCCTCATGGATGCCAGGGACCTGGTCCTCAAGGTAAGGCTCCTTGTCCCTTTTCAGTCCCCACTTGTCACCAATTACTCTTGCTCTTTTGATAACTGAGGAGAGTGTCACAAATTGGAAAGGGTGACTCTTAGAAAACTAGACATACACAGTCATTATGTTATAGGTCATGAGTTTGATCCCCACTACTGCAAAAAAAAAAAAAAAGCTATCATAGTGGGCAGTGATTGGCAAACAAGAAGAGCCTGTGCTTGCTCTGTTTGTGTGTGAGCCCTGCACAGTCACGCCTATTTGTGACTGCTTTACACTACTAACTGCAGAGCTGAGCAGTTGGCACACAGATAGCTTTTGCCTGCTTCCTTACCATTTTAAAAATGTGCAGCAAGGCACAGTGTTGCGTGCCTGTGATTTCACCTATTTGGGAGGCTGAGTCTGGGAGGTTCCAAGCTCAAGGCTAGCCTGGGCAACTTAGCAAGACTCTGTCTCCAAATGAAAAAGGTAGTGCACTTGTGTAGCATATACAAGGCATTCATTCCCACTACTATAAAGACATTTTTTACCCCCTGATGTAGGCTATTACTGAGCCAAGAACTTGTTTCTATAAGAGATTTGAGTCCATGTATAATCTTAAATTTAGTTGATCTAGGGCCAGAGATTTAGCTCAGTGGTTCCGGTGCCTGCTTAGCAAGTGCAAGGTCCCTGGTTTGATCCTTGGTAACCACCTACAACAACACCAGGCATGGTGACTCACGCCCACTAGCAATCAGTACCACATACCACAGTGCTTGGCATGGTGGCTTATGCCTATAATCCCAGCACTCAGGGGGCAGAGGCGGAAGAATTGTTGAGTTCAAGGTTTGCCTGGGCTACATAGTGAGTTCAGGGCTAGCCTGAACTACAAAGTGAGACCTTGTATCAAAAAAAAATTTAACTGATCTGGGACCAGGGATTTAGCTTAGTGGTTCTGGTGCCTGTCTTGCAAGCACAAGGTCCTGAGTTCAATCCCCAGTAACCACATACCACAGTGTCGGACATGATGGCTCATGCCTATAATCCCAGCACTCCGGAGGCAGAGGCAGGAGAATTGTTGAGTTCAAGGCTTGTCTGGGTTACATGGTAAACTCAGGGCCAGCCTGAACTACAAAACGAGACCCTGTCTCCAAAAAAAATTTTTTTTAGTTGATCTGAGTGAATTTTTTTGAAAGAGAAGTTGCTGGCAACGGAGACTCTTACACCATATGCCAAATTCCTATCTTTCTACTGCTACAAAGAAAAAGTTCTTTGTTTAAAGCAGTAGAGATCTAGCCAGCTTAACTCAAAAGACATAGTTCTTCATTATTAAAATTGAATGTTAAAAGAATCTCAGTCTCCCAGCTAGATTGAATTTTGAAAGTAGGCTGTGCAGACTCAGTTTCATGTCTTTGACTTTAGGGAAAAGAGATGTCACCTTTAGACCCTCGTCCTGGGTTTGTCTTTGCCCCGGTGAGTATGACTTCAGCTTGTCCCAGCACATAGGCAAGAGCGTGGATGTGGCCAGGCAGTGAGGGATAAAGCTCAGCCACTCTCCAGAACTCCGTGTCCCTTCCCACTTTACCCAGTGACTCCCGTGGCTCTCCCTGCCGCCTGCTCCTGGCTCCCTTCACCCTGCTCCCCCACCCTGCCCCAGATTCTGACTTGTTTTTATGACTAATGACCCTTTTGTCTTGTGTCTTTATGTTCACAGTGTCCTCATGAACTCCCTTGTCCTCAGCTAATGGCCTCCCGGTCCCTGGCCTGTAGCTTTTCCCAGGGTTATCATCCCATCCCCTTCAGCTGGGTATGTATCCTGGTAATAATATTGCAACAGAGAGAAAATAATCTCAGAAAGCTCAAAGAAAAAGTAAGAGATGGGAAGAATTGGAGAATTTATAGAATAGTCTGGAGATTGTGGAACCTGATTTATAGACTATGAAAAGATTGCAGATTCAGGCAGCCAGCACACACCTGTAATCCCAGCACTCAGGGAGGCTGAGGCAGGAGAATTGCAAGTTTGAGCCCAAAATGGGCAACTTAGACTCATCCCAAAAAAATGTTTTAAAAGGGTGAGAGATGTACCCCAGTGGCAGAGCACCCCTTGGCTCAATCCCCCAGTACTCCAAAAAATAGGACTGTGAGAGTGTGGGAATTAAAAGCTTTTCCCATAATCATTTTCCTCTAAGCAGTTCTGTATTCTTACCTTAGAATAAGAAAACAAAAGAGGAAAAGTTCTCTATGGTGATTCTTGCCCGAGGATCTCCAGAAGATGCTAATCGCTGGCCACGGATCACTCAGCCTGTCCTTAGACGGCCCCGCCATGTGCATTGTCACCTGTGTTGTCCAGACGGCCACATGCAGCATGCTGTCGTCACAGCCCGCCGGCACGGCAGGTAGAGGAGGGGTGACCAGAATGAGTGGAATGTGGCAGGAACCTGCACCCCACACTGACAACTGTGTCTCTGTTTCACAGGGATTTGTACCGTTGTGCCCGTGCCAGCTCCTGGGGAGACCTTTTACCTGTGATCACTCCACCCCCTGCCCAGGATCCACCTCAGAGTTGACAAGGTTCTCAGACCCACTGAGGCTAGAACTGCCTGGTATCCAGGAAGGAAGTGCTGATACCCCTGTATGTCTATATTTATTTGAAGTTTTATTAATAATAAATTTTTAAGGAATGGAAGTAGAGTTTGTTCTCCTACATCACTGCTTCAACCACAGACTAACTTTTGGGGAGAGAATCTGGCATAGTGGGGAAGTTCTTTAGAGCTGGCTCAGCAAGCCTCAGGGTTGTTCTGCAGACCACCTGAATAGTTGAAACAGTAGCTACTTAACCTATTCTTTTTTATCTCTCCATCTTTTTTTTTTTTTTTGAGAAAAGATCTTGCTATATTCAGGCTGGCCTTGAACCCACTACATAGCCCAGGCCTAAGTCAGTGATCCTCCTATTTTTAGGTTCCTCTCCTCACCACTGACCAAATCAAAGGAGGTAAGATATATGTGTAAACAAGAAAATGGATTTATGCAAAGCTAGCTCTGAACAGAGGGAAGAGCCTATTTCCTTTAAATCACCATCTCTCCATTGGCAGATGGGCAGGGGTCTTTTACAGTGAGGAACAGGGGTTACAAGTTAAAGCAGATCTTTCCACCTGCTTTCTCCCTTTCAGGTCATCTTTCCTGTGGTTCCCAGCTACCTAGAGCTGGCATCGATACTCCATCTCTTCTTTTGGGCTAAAGGAGTCAGTGTCATTAGGTGAAAATTTTAAAGTTTTATTTTGCAGCACAGGTTGCAGTTCCTCCTTTATTTTAACCCTTCATCTTGAGGTGCTGCATCATGGAGCGAGCTGCTTTGTGTTGCACATTTTATCACAAGTAGCTGGAACACGAGCAAGAGAAAACCAGACGCTTGAGCTCAGGGTATCACTGAACTGGGGAAGTCAAGTGTAAAAGGAATCCCTCTGCTTCCAGTCGCCAAGTCAGCCTGCTCTTCCACTGCTCCATCCAGCCAGGCACTGGACCCACTGAAATCATATGCCAAAATAAACCTCTCGTCCTTTAAGAAAAAAAAATCAAAGTCAGAAAATAACCTGTTCGATCTGTCAAAAAGGTGGGGCCTTTTATTTATTTTAGGCAATCATGCATAAGATCTTTTTATAATTTTTGCCATTCTATTGATTTTGGTGTGGTTTACACACAAGTGACTCTTTGATGCTTGGGACTTCGCCCCTTGTCTCTGGGTGTGTTTTTCTTTCGTTTTTGCTTTTGTTTTTTTTTTTGAGACAGGGTCTCGCTTTGTAGTTCAGGCTGGCCCTGAGCTCACTGTGTAGCCCAGGCAAACCTCCAACTCAGCAATCCTCCTGTCTCTGCCTCCGGAATGCTGGGATTACAGGTGTGAGCCACCACACCCACCACTGTGGTATTGATTGCTGATGGGCGTGAATCACCACACCCAGCATTGTGTATGGTTTCCGGGATCTAACTCAGGGCCTTGCACTTGCGAGGCAGGTGCCGGAACCACTGAGCTAAATCTCCAGCCCTCTTTTATTTTTTGAGGGTATTGTCAGCCATCTGCAACCTCATCCCATCCCATAGTGCGCCGGTAGTTTTTCCCAGTGATGGTCAAACAACATGTCCCACGTTAGAGGGATGTGACAGGCAACTGGAGACAGTATCACATAAACCCTTTTTGACAAATGTGAAGAGTAAAAGATTTATGACTAGTGATTCTTGGGCTATTTGTTTAGGGTTTATTGTTAAGGCTAATCTTGTCTGTTTTATAGTCCACACCCTAAAACATTAGAACCTTGACAAATAGTAGTTAACAACATAAAACAAGGCAAAAAGAGCCAGACATGGGATTACTGGCATGTACCCCACACCCAGTGGATTCTTTTAAATGATGAATAAATATAACAATCACTTTGAGACTTACTGTTTTTTGTTTGTTTGTGGTACTGAGGATTGAGCCAGGGGCCTCACACATGCCAAGTGGGCACTGTAACTATTTAAAGTTGATTTTTGACCAGCTGACCTACAGTTTGACAAAAGTCTCTTTTTAAAATACTAATTAGCCAAGTGTGGTGGTGCACACCTGCAGTCCCAGTACTTGGAAAGCTGAGTTAGGATCATGTTAGATTTGAGGCCACCCTGGGATACACAGACCCTCTCTCCAAAAAACCAAAAATAATTAAATACTGTTTCTCTATAATAGTTATTTGAGGCTTATTCAAAGGATCAGATAATATACCAACAATATATGAAATATATTTAATAGACTCAAACACTATAAATTTTAAGAAGCAAAGTATATATTTAACAAATGTTTTAGTACTTTAACTTCATTGTAAAAAAACTGATATTTTATTTATATAATTTTTAACTATTAGCTCTGTATTATCTACAAAATGTGAAACATCTGTAAAGTTAATGCCTCAAAATCACTTTTTTTGATGATGAAAAAACTTCTAATAGTTGTCAAAAATCTTTGGAGGGTTTGGGAGAGCTTTTGAACTTAAATATTTATATTGATCTTAGTGAATTATTTTTATCCAAAACTTTTTCTGTGAGACAGGGTCTTGCTTTGTAGCTCAGGCTGGTCCTGAACTAACTATGTAGTCCAAGCTATCCTCAAACTCCCAGCAATCCTCCTGCCACCCAAGTGCTGGGATTACAGCCATGAGTCACCATGCCTGATATTGGGAATTTGGGACCTTGCACTAGACAGACAGATGCCAGAACCACTAAGCTAAATCCTTGACCCCCTTAACCAAATTCTCATGTTACCAAAAGCAAACTGTCTTGGGCTGAGTATGGTGGCGCATGCCTGTCATGGAACAATACTGGGCATGGTGACTCGCACCCACCAGCAAGTCAGTACCACATACCACAATGCTGGGAATAGTGCCTCATGCCTATAATCCCAGCACTCAGGAGGCAGAGGCAGGACGACTGCTGAGTTCAAGGTTGGCCTGGGCTACATAGTGAGCTCAGGCCCAGCCTGAAGTACAAAGCGAGACCCTGTCAAAAAAAAAATGTCTTCTAATTATATATTCTTTATGCATTTTTAAAATTTAGTTCATTGGTACATTTTAGATACAATTTATGACCACATTCATGAGAACTTCCAGCTGTACATGATATATCTTGATTCTTATTTTTCCCATCTCCCCCTCTGCTCAGCCCCTCCCCCTATATCCATTAGTTGTTTCCACTATTTCCTTCTTACCTTCAATTTTTTTCCTTCCCTTCTTTTCCCCTTTGAACATTTCTTCCTATTTTACAATATCTATAATACATTTTGATCCTCATTTATATCTTCTGTTTCTCACACTAGAAAAACGATTCAGAGCCAGAGATTTAACTCAGTGGTTCTGGTGCCTGCTTAGCAAGAACAAGGTCTGAATTCCATCACGGTAAACACGTACAACAAACAGTACCAGGCATGGTGATTCACGCCCACCAACAATCAGTACCACATACCACAATGCTGGGTGTTGTGGCTTACATCTGTAATCCCAGCACTCCATAAGCAGAGGCAGGAAGATTGCTGAGTTAGGGGTTTGCCTGGGCTACATAGTGAGTTCAGGGCCAGCCTGAACTAAAAAAAAGCAAGACCCTATCTCAAAAAAAAAAAAAAAAAGATTCAGTAGTTTTTTTTTAACAACACTTTCTTTTATTAATATCTAACTTAATACAAGTTTATTTGTACATGTGGTATAGATAATAATTCCATCTTAGAGTCAGTATTTTAATATTTTTAAAATAATTTTTGTGAAACTAAGTGTTTTTTTTTTGAGACAGGCTCTTACTTTGTAGTTCAGGCTGGCCTTGAGTTCACTATGTAGCCCAGACACGCCTGGAACTCAGCAATACTGCCTCTGCCTCCCAAGTGCTGGGATTACAAGGGTGAGCCACCACACCTGGCGAAACTAAGTTTTTTTTTAAATCAAATACCTAAAATATAATTCTGATTGGCTAATACACACATAGTGTTCGCTAACAGTTGAGGACACTTTTTATATTTTTTAATACATTTCCTGAAGTCATGTGAACAAAAATATATTTAGATTTATGCTATTTCAGTTACTGCACACTTTTTTAATTAATCTGGTGCCATCTAAACAGTATACAAACCAAGCACACACATAGGACATAACATTATAATACACATTTGTCAACACACAAAGATTTGAAGTTAACATTATCGGTTTTTTAAAAGTTTTATTATTGGCATGGTTTTCTTTTTTACAGTCCTAAGCAATACTTAAATTTGCATATCTGAATGTAGGATTCCAGGTTGTAGCAAGGAGAAAAATACACATCTCAAAGGAGATTATTTGTGTAGTTAACCTGAGTTTGCATTTCCTGAAGCTTATTTTTTTTTAACTGATATGTGTTGTCAATTTAAAAGCTTTTGCTCCAGGTTTTAAGACATTTTTCATTGTGCTAAAACTTTGAATAACTGCTCAGAAGTTTACACATCTTTTCCTGACACCATTATGAAAGAAGAAACCAGTTTCATCCTGCAGAGGTCACCAGAACTGTTATCAGCCACGTAGTAGGCATGTGGGGGGGGGGGCTCATCTGCTCACTGCCGACCAAGTGAAAGAAGACCATATATTTGAGTAAAAAAGAAAAAAGATGTATGCAAAGCTAGCTCTGAGGAGAAGGAGGGGCCTATTTGTCTCAAATCACCATCTCAGCACTGGTAAGTGGGCAAAGGTCTTTTATATAAAGGAACAGAGCAGAGGGTACGCAGAGAGGTGACGCAAGTCTCCTTGCCTTCTCACTTCCAGCCATCTGCTCAGTCTCCTCTGTTTTATGGAAAACCAGCAAGGCTTCTGGCCTGGGGGGAGGGGGGGAACACCTGCAGATTTTCTCACTTTTTTGACCTGAAGAAAGGAACGAGTGTTGTTATGTTAATTTTTTACTTTTTGAAAAAGATAACTTTTGACATTTTATGTTGCAGTGCTGGTTACATCAGAACAAAACTGCCCATCTCCACCCCATCTGTCCAGGCAGGATCCTTATATTTATTGGGTTCTTTTCTGTTTTCTCCTTGACCTTGAAATGTGCTCCACCTGTTTTGTTTTTTAACTTAGGGGGTAGAATGACTTAAGCCTCTTAGAAATGAAAAAATAACCTTTTATTATGGGGACTCAGTTACAGACACGGCATAGTCAGAAATGAATGTTGTAACACTAGGAATTTCTACTTCGTACTATGTCCGGGCCAGCTGGGCAGATCAGTGGGGTCGTGAAGTTGAGGGGTGTGGATTAAGAAAAAGAGAACACAGAACAGATGGGCTCAGGAGGTCCCCCAGTCAATTCTGAGCAGGCACCGCATTTACTGAGCAGGTTATGTTTATACTGATCCAAAAGGTCAACATGGTGTCAGAAATGGTTACATATTATCTTGTAGGTATTGAAAAATAGGAACAACCGAGAAACAGAAGTAAGATGTCAACTATAAACATGCTGTCTGGAATCAGTTCTTTAAATGTCAAACTACAACTCTCTTAAATCTTTTTCCTATCTCTAACTTTCTTGTAATATTTTTTATTAATGCTTAACTTTCAGAAGAATAAGTACATCCATCACACATTTAATTAATTCTACAGAATTCAGTCCTAACCTACATAGGAACAGGAAAGAAAACAACATGTTGCTTACTTGATAAACAGTGGTCAGGGTCCAAGTCAGAGGTTGTTTACTTACCTTTCCCAGTCAGGCATCCCAATGCAGCAACTCCAAAGGTTACAGGTCTCCATCCTAGGAGCTGGGCAGCACTGTCTGAATAGTGCAGACCTCTCAACTGCTAGCTGATGCAGCACCCAATGCAGATCTCCAGGCCTGACAGGGATGCTTAGCCTAGGCCACTTCCCACATTTCCCCCTTTTTTATTTTTTAAAAGCTGGCTGTTTTCCAAAAAACCTTTCTTTGTATTTCAGTTTTAATCTGAGCTAACTCTGCTAATCCTCTCCGGTCAAGACAAGGAAGAATGAACAAAACCAATAGCAGTAGGCCAGCCCCTACCAGGTGCACGTATCCAAATGGAAAAAGCGACTTCCAGGAAGGCATGGTCTCTTTCAATTGATCAAAAAAATCTTTGGCAGGGCCAGAGACTTAGCTCAGTGGTTACAGCACCTGCTTCGCAAGCACAAGGTCCTGAGTTTGATCCCTGGTAACCACATACAATGCTGGGCATGGTGACTCACGCCCACCAGCCATCAATACCACATACCACAGTGGTGGGTGTGGTGGCTCATGCCTGTAATCCCAGCACTCGGGAGGCAGAGGCAGGAGGATTGCTGAGTTGGAGGCTTGCCTGGGCTTCATAGTGAGCTCAGGGCCAGCCTGAACTACAAAGTGAGACCCTGTCTCAAAAACTAAAAAAAAAAAAATTTGGCAGCTTGAGCTGCAACAATGCCAATAGAAGGTGCTTTCTCAATATCTATTATTTATTGATGGAGTCTCTGTAGATCTAAAAATTCATTATTATCATGCCAAATTCCCTGCAGATGTTTTTTTAACTCAGCCCCAAGAAAACAGGCTTGCATTATACTGTTGGTTAGTAATACAAATCTATTTATAATCTGTATGGCATTTAATCTTTAACCTAAGCTTTAAACTCTAAATCTCACCCCCTAAATACATAACCTTGTCATACAGTGCATTCAGTTTCACCTCCATTTTATAATCTAGGTCTTCCTGAGTGCCTAAAGCCAAAGAAATATTTTTTGTCAACTGGTTCGCATAATGAGCAGTCTGCATAGACTGAGTCAAAGACACTACCACTACAGAGGCAGTAGCAATAGCTGCAATGAGGGCTGTGATTCCAGCAATAAGCAAATTTACAAACCGCTTGGATCTTGACCTCTTCATTAATCCAGTCAACTCAGTCCAAATTTGTAAACCTTTGTCTGTATACCAAGGCCTAGTCAAATTAACAGGCACCATAACAAAAGAAGATTGTTGCAAAACTATAATCTCACATGTGTGAAGAACTAGTAACATAATTTAGTCAGGTTACAATGAATACAAGTAATTTTACATCTCTTATGTTTAGTACATATGATCTCAGAATCACCAACAGTTTGAGCTGTCCGCTATAAGTCGGGCCTACTAAATGAGTATTATTTGTGTAGACTGGGATTTCCCTTTCTTCCCATGCTAGAGGATGCAGCATAGGAGCATCAGGGATATAAGCCCAACATTGATCAGCCACAAAGGAGATAACCAAAAACTAAGACATAAAATCAGTAATATATTCAAGTAACTTTACATGATTTTTTGTTATATTTTACATGAGAATCTCTCACAACCAGTGTAAAAGGCTCTGGCACACAAGAGCTTATAGTTTTTGTTTCTAACTGAGACGTGCCAAATTTGGGACCCTTAATTATAATCACATTGTCTTAACGGCAAGTTTTCACACTCTTTTTAAAAAACACTCTCCCATTTATAGTTTAAATCTTTGCCCCAATCCCTTGAAAGTTTTTTGGGGGTGCCTAATGTCCAATCATAAAACCTTTGAGTTGTACAAATGAAGTGAGGTCATAGGCTATCGCACAGATTTTACTGTTTTCTTAGCAGCAGCAAGACAACATCACAGCGTGGGGTCTCTAGGTCGATATCTCTTTCTCTTTTTTGTTGTCTTGATCTCTGCTGTTGCTTTCGTTTGGGTGGTCACATCCAGAGCCAGGCCCCTCATCTCCTTCTTGAGCTCCCATGCAGTATCAACTGCAAGCCACCATGGGCCTTTGGCATACTGAGGGAAGACACAAACATGTCCTCATCCCCATGTAAGTACAGGGTCAGGACTGTGCCATTGGCCAGTTAAAGGATCTTTCCAGGCAACCTGGGCATAAGAAAAAGTGGACTGAAGACTTCAAAACCACTGCACTACAGATTTTCTCTAGTGGTCAAGAATTTAAAATTTTTAAAAAAGATAAATAGTTTTGAAGTACCAAGGGGGTATAACTCTCCCTTTTTCATTTTTTAGCCACTGGTGGGGAGTCAGCATACCAAGTCTCTGAGGGGACCAAGGAAAGTCTCCTGGGGTGTACTTCCCCCTCCAGGAGGGTCAGGAGGCCAAGCTCACTCCTTCCAGGGCCTGTGTCACTGGCTAAAGTGGCCAGAAACCACTTCCAGATTTCCAATTCAATTGTTTGGAAGGCAGCCATGTTCACCACTGTATCACCTTGATTTACTTTTTTCAGGGCATTTTTGCAGTCAGGTTTTCTAAGACATTTTTTATAACTTTTAAAATAGCCAAGCAAGACCAAAACAACACAACAGACATCACAAACAGCGTACCAGTATGGTGCATGAAGGAAAAGACAAAGGCAATATTACAGATTCTGCAGATCAACACAAACCAAAAAAGGGAGACAGGGGGCTGGAGATTTAGCTCTGTGGTTCCGGTGCCTGCCTTGCAAGCCCAAGGTCCTGAGTTCGATCCTGGTAACCACATACAATGCTGGGTGTGGAGGCTCACACCCACCAGCAATCAATACCACATACCACAGTGCTGGGTGTAGTGGCTCATGCCTGTAATCCCAGCATTTGGGAGGCAGAGGCAGGAGGATCGCTGAGGTCTAGGCTTGCCTGGGCTACATAGTGAGCTCAGGGCCAGCCTGAACTACAAAGCAAGACCTGTCTCAAAAAAAAAAAAAAAGTGAAGGAAGATCCCTAGAAAGGAATTTAGGGATGTCCCCCCACTCCTCAGGCACAGAGTCCAATAGCACGCCTGCCTAGACTTACATACCACAACCAAACCAAGATGATCCAGATCGGCCCAGAAAAACCAGAAAGTTACTAGACACATAGAAGACACACAGAGAGAAATTTACCAATTGGTTTTGAATAATGTGCTCAACGTGGCAGGTGTTTCTGGAGGAGTAATCCCTCAGGCTACCAGAAGATCACTGTTACTTGGTAACCAGTATGACCAGGGACCTTACCAGTTTGCTTAAAGTTTTTCAGGGAATCTTATGCAATCAGCACAATTAGCAAGTTGTTACAAGTTACTTTTACAGATTGTATGTAACATTTGCACAGGATGTTTTACAAAGTTTGTTTACATTTTAAACATCAGAGAGGGGTGACTTACAAAATGAAGATTTTTTGGTCCCAGCAAAACAGTGAGTGAAGAGGAAGCTAACCCAGTTACAGCGTAGGGGTTGGGAAAATAGCAAGTTACCTCTTTTTTTTTTTTTTTGCTTTTTGAGACAGGGTCTCGCGTTATAGTTCAGGCTGGCCCTGAGCTCACTATGGTGCCCAGGCAAGCTGCCGCGAACTCAGCAATCCTCCTGCCTCTGCCTCTCGAGTGCTGGGATGACAGGCGTGAGCCACCACGTCCGGCATTGTGGTATGCGGTGTTGATTGTTGGTGGGCGTGTCTCCACACCCAGCATTATATGTGGTTACCGGGGATCGAACTGAGGACCTTGCGCTTGCCAGGCAGGCGCCGGAACCACTGAGCTAACCCTCCGGCCAAGTTACCTCTTTTTTATTGTTTTGCTTAGTACTTTTAAAAACAAATAGAATTTTGGATTTAATGTAAAACTGCCAAAGAAAAGTAAAAGCAGGGGACATACTTAAGGCTTGATGAAAAAAAATGTAAGCACTCTAGCTGGCCACAGAAGAGTACACACTGATTCATATATGACCTTATAATTTAAAATTTCTTTTTTTTTTTTTTTTTTTTGCTTTTTGGAGACAGGGTCTTGCTTTGTAGTTCAGGCTGGCCCTGAGCTCACTATGGTGCCCAGGCAAGCCGCCACGAACTCAGCAATCCTCCTGTCTTTGCCTCCCAAGTGCTGGGATGACAGGCGTGAGCCACCACGCCCAGCATCATATGTGGTAACCAGGGATCAAACTCAGGTCCTTACGCTTGCGAGGCAGGCGCCAGAACCACTGAGCTAACCCTCTGGCCCTAATTTAAAATTTCTTAACCAAGGTGTTTTAAATGAATTGACAACTCACACTAACTTGATTAGGCTCAAATATACACAATGAATAACACAATGTGTTCTTTGGGAAGTGAGATGTTTGTACTAAGTAACTGTTCTACACTTCTGCTGCAGTAAAGTTTAAACAATTGCACTTAAACTATCCTTTGTTTTACCCAGCAAAACATACAGGGTAAACATAGGAAAAAGCTTGCCACCAGTTAGGGGTTCAACAATGCAGAATAGAGATGTTTTAGACACAGCTAGGACTCAGCAAGTCCAACACACTAAAACCATGATTACATTTTGAAAGAAACTGCACAAAAATCAATAAAAATTTTGAGATTTTCATTTGAAAATAATCTTAATCCTGTTAAATTTACAAATATGTTAGAGTACCCAATCCTATTTTATCTAAAACACACA
Source organism: Thryonomys swinderianus (assembly GCA_004025085.1). NCBI lineage: Eukaryota > Metazoa > Chordata > Mammalia > Rodentia > Thryonomyidae > Thryonomys > Thryonomys swinderianus. The sequence goes on along the minus strand of PVIC010014775.1, from coordinate 7,798 downwards.
TTGTAAACATATAAATATCTATTTTTTTACATGCCAGTGTCCATTTATCATGGTTTGAAATGAGGATAGATTTAGTTGCTTTAACCTGTAAGTCAGTATGTGTTTCTTTATAGTTAACTTTAGCAAAATTTATACAAAATAGTAATTAACAATGATCTTTACTTGTTAACTCACAGGGAAATACCTCTAAAACTGCATTTTGTTAAAGTTTCTGTACTAAAGTGTAGAAAAACTGAATTATATGAATACTGAAAAGTTAAAAATTCCTTAAATTTTTAATTTTTGGTACCACTATTACAATTTACAAGACAAGTTACCTGATGTATTTGGGACAACTGTCTCAAAGTAACCTGCAATGTTTTGACAACTCTTTGTTTTTTCTCCTGCTAAGAACTATAGCTCTTTTCTGTTTTATAAAAACTTTTGCTACCATATCTATTACTTCTATCACCAAATCTATAACCGCTACGATAGGGATTGCCAGAACTTCTTTTACCAAAGCTGATGTTATACTGTCAAATTATGATCACCTATAGCAGCTCAGTTCGTCATAGCCCAATCTTGGAAACAATCCAAATGCCCATCAACTGGAGCCTGGGTAAAGAAGATGTGAGTTTTTTTTAAAAATAGAGTATTACTGTACTATAAAAAACAAGATTCATTCATTTATGTATCAAATGGATACACCTGGAGGGCACACTAATAAGTGAAATAAATAGATTACAGATATGCAAATACCAAATCTTTTCTTTGATATGAGCACCACAGACGTAAATGAATTCTAGAATGTATAATAGTTTTTGTAAAACAGGCAATTTCCAAGGGAATTTGGTGTGGGAATGTAATGAGGGGAAGGAATAAATGTGATTCCGAAAGAAAATAAAAGAGCATGTATACAAGGGGTGAGGGGTGGGGGTGGGTAGGGATGTGGGTAAAAAGGAGAATTAACTTGTGTCGTATACTGGTACAAATTCCCCAATGTTGTGCATGATTGTGAGCTGCATATAAAATGTACCAATAAAGAATTCAATCTAAAAAAAATTATGAACACCTTTTAAAAACTCATTATTTGCATTATTTTAAACCAAAGCAAGTAAAGTTTACAACCCCTCAAACCTTCTACAACTTACTACAGGTCCTCAAGTTGAGCTTCTCTTATCTCCTTTCACACACTGGCATAACCAGACATTCTTACTTAAAAACAAAAACCACTTAAAAAAAAAAAAACACTTTCTTTTTTCTTTCTACTTACTACCAGTCAACTACCTTCCTACTTGCTTTTCAGGCATTGAAATTTGCAATAACATTTTACAATGTTTTTCTAAAATTTACTGAGTTGTTTGATTTATCTTTACCACCTTGCAATGCTACATTTTAAAAATGACAATTTTTAGTTGGCTTAAAAACAGTATGGCTCTCAAAAGTTACAAAAGCAAATCCTCTCTTTTTTCCACTCTGTTTTCCATCACTTTTACAGTTGTAATCTTGCCATAGTTTTTAAAGTAGTCCCTTAAATCATGTTTTTCTGTATCTTTTTTTTTTTTTTTTTTTTGAGACAGGGTCTCGCTTTGTAGTTCAGGCTGGTCCTGAGCTCACTATGTAGCCCAGGCAAGCCTCGAACTCAGCAATCCTTCTGTCTCTGCCTCCCACGTGCTGGGATTACAGGTGTGAGCCACCACACCTGGCTTCTGTATCTTTTTAATGCCACCAACAAATTTCTTTTTCACTGTTAGATGGGCACCAGGCTTTATAGAATCCTCTCCAGAAATAGCACTCTCTGGTTTTATTAAATGCCCATCAATTATGTGTGGTTGAGCACACACTGCAGTGTATTTACTTCTTATTTATCCTATTAACAAAACATACATTTATCTTTTTGTACAACATCTTTTACCCCTGTCTTTGCAAATCATACAGAACCTCTTTATAAAAGTATCTTTTTCTATAGTTTTCAACAGTTTTTACTTACTATGCACCTCCAATAACAAATTTTTTAGCTATTAAAGTTCGAAGTGATTTCCTTTGCTCCCAGATCTCCACATTTTACAATTTGACCAACTGCAATAGTAGTAACAAGAGCAACCCTGAGTTTTCTCCAGCAACTGAGATACAGAAAAAGCAAGCCAACTCTACAACTACAACCCAAGAACCCCACAATACACAAGAAA
>PVIC010014774.1:0-36096 GCA_004025085.1 Thryonomys swinderianus | reverse complement strand
AACTCAGCAATCCTCCTGTCTCTGCCTCCCGAGTGCTGGGATGACAGGCGTGAGCCACCACGTCCGGCATTGTGGTATGCAGTGTTGATTGTTGGTGGGCGTGTCTCCACACCCAGCATTATATGTGGTTACCGGGGATCGAACTCAGGTCCTTGTGCTTGCGAGGGCGGCGCCGGAACCACTGAGCTAACCCTCCGGCCCAAGACATCTACTCTTAATAGACACCGAGGGGCTGGAGATTAAGCTCAGTGGTTCCGGCGCCTGCCTCGCAAGCACAAGGTCCTGGGTTTGATCCCGGTAACCACAAAGAATGCTGGGCGTGGTGGCTCACGCCATTAATTCCAGCACTCAGGAGGCAGAGACAGGAGGATTGCTGAGTTCTAGGCTTGCTGGGCTACATAGTGAGTTCAGGGCCAGCTGAACTACAAAGTGAGACCCTGTCTCAAAAAATAAACAATCAAAAAAAAATAGACACGAGAAAGTATTAGGTAGTAACCAACAACCATTGCCACCTGTAATCGAGTATTTACCTGGGAGGCACTCTTTCTGTTAATTACCTACAGGTAGAGAGAGAGAGAGAGAGAGAGAGAGGTCTAGCTGTCTTTCCCATGAAGTGTGTGTGTGTGTGTGTGTGTGTGTGTGTATGTGTGTGTGTGTGTGTGTGTGTGTGTATGGTCACTTTAACCCATCAAGTCTTCTTCAACAGAAATCATAAATACATGTCACAAATTAATATCCACATAGCTTATCTATTCCTCTGTCATTGTCGATATAAAGAATTTTGAAGTAGTGAAGAAAAGGCCAGAGAAAGGAGTGCAAAGATGCTGAATAAGTGCAGACTTCAGAATCTAGAATAACTGAGAGTAGACAAGACATAGTACATTTAAGTAACATAACTTTAGAGAAAAAGGTGGTATGGCTGAGTCGAGTCACCTCCACCTTCTAAGTGAAGAGGTCCCATCAGTGTGCTGCTTCCTTCCAGTTTGGTGTGTGCGCTTCCATCTGCTTCTCGCTTGCTCACGCCACCCTTTGCTGGCCTTCTCCCATTCAGTCTTCCTGGCTCAGCTTAAATGCGACTCCTTCAGAGCAATCCTTGGGACTCCTCTGGGGGCCTCATCGCTCTCCTGGGTAATGCTGGGCAGCTTGTCTTCCATAGTACTTCCTGAGATGTGTATTTTACGTGGAGGGTCTAGTCGGAGAGCTCCATGGAAAGAAGAAACATTTCACTTTTGTCCTTCTTGTGTGTTGGGAAACCATGCCATGCCTGGCATGGGACACACTCTACTGGATGCCATGGAATATTTCTGTGCAGCTGCTTTGTGGAAGGTGGGTGGCAGCCGCAGTGGGAAGTTGGAAGAGAGCAGCGACGGCGGTAGCATAGCTTGTGAGGCAGCCACTGCATATGGATGATGATGAAGGGAGTTTTCTGTAGTGACCAGAAAGCACAGACTCGTACTGCGTTGGCATTTGAAGCCTAGCATTGTACAGGAAAGGTCGCTCTGCAGAATCCTGTAGGGTTGTTGATTTCACAACTTAAATTCCAAGACAAAATCCATGTTTCTTAGATTCTAATAGTTTTAATGCTCCTACTGGTTTCTGGCCTTATTCTGTAGCATATGAAAGAATGGAAAATATTTAAAATATTTTGTTACCAATTAGGGTTTTGCTTTTATAGTCTACAAGAAAAGTACAAGTGACCCTGACTGGGGTTTCAGCCATAGATCGAGTTAAGATACCAAGTCTATTACCTCGCCGGTGTGGAGCCAAAGGATTCATATCCAGATGACTCCTCTTCTGTTGTCACAGCGTCTTGGTTTTTGCAGACATTACACAGCGCTCGTCACTCACTCTGTTGCCAGCACCTTATCAGCATCCTGAGCTGTGGCTGCCTCTAGTGGAGGAAGAGTTTCTCTGCTTAACCTAAGAGAACATCAATCATTCTTCATTTTCAGTGTTCAACCCGCTCATCAGTAGGAACAACCCTTGCTGGAGCCCTGAAAATCCTCCCTGAACAAAGTCAAGGCTGAGGGCAGCCCACTTGATTGACAGCTCCTGGTTGGTCCAGTGCTCTGTGCTTCAAAACGAGTGCGTGTGCAGATGTCTCCAACACCTGCATGTCACTTATCATAGCTGTTACTGAGAGAAACGTGCCACGGATTAGGTTGTCAAGAGTCTCAAATGAGGCCTTTGTACCTGTAGGAACCACGGAGGGCCCGGTATCAGAGTTGATATTCAGGCAGAACAAGAGTGATCTTTTGTACATAGTGGGGGAAGTTGTAGCATGGTAACAGTTTCCTTTCTAGATCCTCGTAACCAAGACAGGACCCCCCACTAAGTCACCTTTAAACCTTCTGGAGGAAAACCAGGTGTTTTTCTTTTACAAAGGATTAATCACTCTACTTGCTGGTCTTAAATTTATAGCTACCTGACCAGAGATGAGGTGGAAATGGGTGGAGATATGGGTAGGGAATTAGGAAGAGAAAGTGTAATTGATCAATTAAATAAGGTAGTGACTGTTAATAGGCAATGTCTGATCATGGACTTTTCTCTTTCCTGATGAATTAATCTGGTGGAAATGTCTTTCTCAGAGAGATATTACAATTTTGAAGCTAATTGAGGGGAAGAGTGCCAGGAGAGGTGGGGCTTTGAGGATCTTTCAACCATTGACTAAAGATGTCAGTCTGCTCTGCCTACAAATAGAATGTCAACTACCATATTTGTATAATTTGGAGAGAAAGTGACGGCTGTGTATTGCCTCTAACTGGCCACATACTGGATTTATTACATTTACCCTTTGCCTAGGGAATATATTTGTATTCACTTGGACAGTGTAGTTGCAGCAAGCCCATTGGCATGGAAGAATGATCGTAGTGTTCAACAATGCATAACTAATAACGAAGCTCATGGCTCAAGCTCTGGGACATTTCATCCACTCTCAGTTTCTTTCAACACTGGAGCAGCCTAAGGCCTAACAATCACATAATATGATTTTCAGGGTAGTAAAACCAGTAAGGCCACCCTGTTCATATACAACTACCCTCAATGGAATTTCTATTACTGGAGAACAAATACTATGTCTTATTTACCATCATCTTGCAGGGACAGAGCCCAGTGCCTGATCTAGAGTAAGAACAAAAATATGGCTCAAGGAGCAATAAGACTTTCCAACTCGATTAGATTCTCTTCTTCTCATCCCTCCTTCTTATTTGGAACTGTCATATCCACTCCTCTAATACAAATAGTCTGTCGACCAGTGAAAGCTGAGCAGCTCAGTTCCAAGTTTAGCAGATATTTATTTGAATGAAATCCAGAGATCCTCTTTCCTGACAGCACAGTGATTGCAATGAGTTTATATTTTGATTGGGACTGGAGCAAGGATAAATTCAAAAGAAGAACAGCAAGGAATAGATAACACAGTGTTGCTGAGAAATACCAGGCCCATGGCTACCTTGCACTCGGTAAACCAGACGGTCAAAATACTTTTTTAAAGTAGTAGCTTTTCCATCTCAATCAGATGGTTTTTCTGCTCTAACATAAGAAAGGCTATTAGTTCATTAATTCATTTCAAAGTTTTGTGAGTCTCCATATGTTAGGGACTGTCAGGCACTGATGATGATATGAGCTGAGTCAGACAGAATTCTCATCTATGAGTTGCTCAGTCTGCCTGAGCCATGTAAGCAAACAGTTGCAGTACATTAACAGAATGACTCAGAGGGATGAAAAGCAACGCAAAATACTACCCGTCAGCATTTGTTTTTTGGACTCCAGAGTTTCTTGGAGCAAATACTGGGCCAAGATCAAGTTTCTGTCCTTGGTCAGGTCACCTGTCTGGATTGTGCAATCTTGTGGTCCTCTCAGTTTATATGGTCACAGACACACGTCGTGTCTCAGGCTTCAGCCGGGTGAGTTTTGGTGCATTCATAAGGTTAGTCTGATCCCAGAATGGAAGGCTCAGCAAGCCACCAGAGAGATAAACAGGTGGATATGTACATAGGAAATATAAAATATTTTAAAAAGATTGTACAAGTGAAATGAATCTTGCTTCAAGCAATAAAAATGGGTCCTCGGCACGCACACTTGAAACATCTGACAGAACCCACCGATGAGCTCTGCTGCAGTTACTCTTGGCTGTTTATTGCCTATTTTTCTCTCTAGACATCCTTCAAAACTGAATGCAGATCCCCAGCGCCAGCGAGACGGGACGAAGTGACAGGAGGCGGGCGCTGTCAGGAGCGAGGCTGTCTCTGGAAGGCAGCAAGGGACAGAAGGGAAGGCTGGCTCCCCCAGGTCTCCTTGCCACCACTCCATGCGTCTCTTCCCTCCCACTCCCGTGGGCACTTTCTCTCTGTCTTGGCACAATGAGAATGTAAGAAAGTCACGACAAGAATCCCCCCATGTGCTGGAAGGAACGAAAAGTTTTGCATCTTTTGCCTCTTTTTCCTCCGGTGAAAACTTTCATAGAATTTGCTATGTAATTTTTGATAGGAGCTGGGCTGCATTACAGTAACTCTCCCATCCCTACAGTAAGTCGCTGTACCCTCTGCTTCTACCGCTTGAACAAACACACACCAAGCACAAACAAGAGCTCTGCTCCCCAAATCCAACTCAGTGGGCAGACAGCACCATCCATCCCAGGGCTTTCTCTGAGAATCAAAGATTTCTTCTGGACTGACTTCACAAAGTTCCCCTCTGCTCCTCCGCGGGCTCCATCTCTCTCCGCTGTCTCCTCGCCGCCTCCCTTGGCTCTCATTAATTAACTGCTCCTCACCCTGTGACTAAACGCAAGCCGTTGTGTTTGGGTGGAGAGAGGATTATGACATTTTGCAAACACAGGGCCGGGCAGTCTACCTAGGGTAATACACAAGCAAAGGAGGTAAACTCAGAAAACGCATCTTTTTAAACCTGTTGAAGCAAGTAACCGAAAAGGAAAGGAGGGGAAATAGGTTGAATGTTTGGTGACATTTACTTATTCTGACATGATATTTTAAAAGGCAAATACAGAAGTGGAACTTGCTATTTAATTGAGGTTCAGGTATTTCAAAGCGTGCTTATCTCTTCAGCCCGTCTGGTGTTTCCATGGTGTTCCTTTTCCGCTTCTATTAGTCTGGAACGTGGGCAGCAAGTTGATGAACATTTTTAATGAGTAAATCCTTTTCTACACCCAATTTTATAGATAATTAAATCTGATTTATAGGGCAGGCTTTGGCGACAGTCAAAGAGGGAGGAAAGGAATGCGAAGGGGGAGGGGGCCAATTATTTGAGCTTGGAGTAGGACAGTATGAGTGGGCTGGCTTAGACGTGTCGCCTGCCCAGCAGGCGCTCTGTGGGGCTCCAGGAGGTTTCTAAGGATAATAAAACTCATGATGGCTCTGCTACGGGGCTTTTTGTTTTGTTTATTTGGTTTTAGTGTTTTCAATAGAAAGTTTTCCTCTCCAAGAGGCAGAACCTGGTCTTTATTCTTTGGTCTTCCAGTTTTGCTCTACGCCAGGCTAAAAGCAAAAACTATGTGTTCAGCACCTCAGAGAGCACCACTAAGACACTTGTCCTTGCCAAAACCATATTTATCAAGCATTTCCCATGCCTCAAAATCACTGTAGAAGCTGGAGACGCAGCAGTCAACAGCACAGGCTATGCAGGCTCCTTACTTGTGAAACAGATTCAACCAGTGAAAGGAAATGTGGACAAAGGGGCATCTAACAAACTGAAGCGCAGACGGAGTAAAGGGCCAGGCGGAATCCCAGGTGGGCTGTCAGAGGTGCCTCAGCCCGAGAGTTCAGAACTCCTCATTTCTAGGCTGGTCCCTTTTGCTCCCCGTCTTCCTCGTGCCTCCTCCCTTCTTCCTCCCCTTTCCTTTCCTTCTTTTCTTCCCTTTTCTTCCTCTTTCTCCCCTACCCTTTTATTTTCTCTATTACTAGGAATCAAGATTAGGGACTCTCTGTCACTGAACTATCCGTTTTTATTTTTAAGGTGTTAATTGCCTTGTGTGACTAACTGTAATCCTCCTGTCTCAGTCTGTCAGAGCCAGGATCGCGGGTGGCTAATTTCTTCTTAAAGCACCCTACCCTTCTTCATTTGTGGGATACATTAAAGAGTAATAAAAACATCAATGTGCTGTGATTTGAAGCTTCTCATACAGTGCCCGGAACTTGGTAGCATATATTATTAACTGATTTTGAAACTATGTGAAATAATTGCTAAATTAGAGTGGTACCTCCGTTAGCAAACACTATTGCTCACAAACTGGTTCATAAACAGAAGTTTGTTTTTGTTTGCAAACTCTGCACCAGGTGACAGACATGATCATGGCCATCTTTCCCAGGCAAATACAAACATGGCCATCTTTTTCAAAATCAGAGAATGAAACAAGTTCACGAACCAAGGCACTACTGTAAAAATTCAATGTCATCTGAAGTCATTGTCTGAAAAAATATGTTCAACATAAAGTTTTTAAAATTCACAACCATTTGCACTATCAATCATCACCATCAGCATCAGATTACTAGGACTAAGCCATGTATTCGATACCTTCCACAAAATTTAAAACATAGTTCTTGGAAAGAACACGATGTGACACATTGAACTCATGTCCTTGAGCTTCACTTAGATTAAAGTCCTGAGAGATGAGTAAGTCAACAAACAGCTTGCTTGAAGTGTTATTTTGAAGTTTTTTTTCTGACTATTTAACATAAAGTTGCATCCATTTTCACTAACAAAAATATATCATATAGAAAATGAAAGTCTTGTCTCTAGAGAAAAATCATGAACAACAGTATGATGTATAGGCTTCTTTCTCATATGTATGGGAATGCGCTCATAGCTCTGTTCTATCATATTTTAGTAACTTAATGATAGATTTTGATGGTCTTTTCTTGTCCATGTGTAAAAATAAATCTGTGTATATTTTGAATTGCTTTATAGTTTTTGTTGTAAGGTTTTATAATTATTTGAACAATCTATACTTAATCCTTTTACAAAAGCCAGATTTCCCTGCTTTAGTCTTCGTTTAAACATGGGAACATATGGATTGATATATATGGACGGATGGAGACATGTATATGCATACATATATTTCTTCCCATAGGTAAAAGAATGATCTCACTTGATACCAAAGATAGAATTATACTACTGAGTGGTCCAAAGACAGATGTACATCCTTGTTCATAGCAGCTCAGTTCGTGATAGCTCAGTCTTGAAAACAACCCAAATGCCCATCAACTGAGGACTGGATAAAGAAGATGTGCTTTTTTTTTCCCACAAAATGGAGTAGTATTCTGCCGTAAAAAATGATAAGATTGATTCATATGTGCAAATGGATACACCTGGAGGACACACTAATGAATGAAATCAATAGATCACAGATAGGCAAATACCAGATCTTCTGGTTGATATAAGCACGTGTAGATGCAAATGAGCTCTAGAAAGTATGACAGTCTTTGTAGAATGGGAAATTTCCAAAGGAAATTTGGTGTGGGAACATAATGAGGGGAAGGAATAAATATGGTTCTGAAAGAAAATAAAAGAACATGTATACAGGGGGTGGGGAGGTGTGGGTGGGTAGGGATGTGGGTAAAAATGAGAATTAACTTGTGTCTTATACTGGTAAAAATTCCCCAATGTTATGTGTGATTGTGACATGTATCTAAAATGTACCAATAAAGAATTCAATTAAAAAAATAAATCTCCAAATTACTTACCCATTTTGTTTACAATTATAAAATAAAACCACTTTATTTTCTTTATCACTGGACTGACCTACATTTTTTAAAGCAAAAGTTACTTGAAATGTAGTCCAGATTTTAGAAAAATGTCTTCATGAATCAAGCTATTATAACTGTGAATCTATCAAACCAATCTCCCTCAGGGGAAAAAAATCTAAGGACCCAAATTTCCTTCTTAGGAGGAGGTTATTAAAATGTCTCTGTGGTTCACTGATTTCTTCAACACTGCTTCTTTAGGAATGTGAGGTTTGTTAACAGAAATGATACCAACACTAAATGTTAGGAAATGCTTGTCGACATCTTACTTAGAAACAGTGAAATAGTATGTCAATATGCAGAAGTTAGACAGAAACTTTCCTTTTTTTAAATTTTAATTTTTATTTATATATACACATTGTGATCACACACAATATTGAGAATTTGTACGGGTATATGACACAATTTATCATTTTCCCATTCCCCTACGCACCCTACAACCCCTTGTCCCATATACACATAAGTTGTTTCCTTTTTTTATTACCATATTTTTCTTCCCCTTGTTACTTACCCCTACCCCCATTTCTCTTTGAATATTTTCTATTTTGCTATATCTATCATATATTCTAGAGCTCATTTACATCTTCAGTTTCTCCTACCAGAGAAAGATATGATATTTACAGATCTGTGACCTATTTCATTTATGAGTATATCCTGAAGGTACATGCATTTGAGTATAAATGACTCAAACTTATCATTCTTTATGGCAGAGTGATACTCCATTTTATTTAAAAAAAAACCACATCTTTATCTAGTCTCTATTTGATGGGCATTCCAGGTAAACTTATTTCTTCTTGCCATTCTGAGATTAGAGGTTAGTTCTCTCTTTTTTTTTTTTTCTTTGAGTAAGAAAGATTGTGGACTTTCCTAAAGATCCTGCTGGTGGTTATATTATGCTGTAAGGTTTCTACTTTTTCTCCACTTGAGCCTTCATTCAAAACAATGGGAGTTCTGTCCCTTTTCTTTTTCGTCATGCGGTTTTGAACTCTGGTGTTGTTTTGCTCCAATTCTCATCTCTTCCAGGTCCACTTTGTTGAGAACAGATTTAGTGTATAAAATGGTTTGTAGAGAACATTAGATATAGTTAATATAAAATTCCTATTTAGAGATGAATGTGTTGGCTTTCGTCACCATGACAAAATTGTCGAGAATAACAATAATTATTGAGGAAGGCTTTATTTGGGCTCACAGTTTTAGAGGTTTTGGCCTATGGTTTTCCAGCTCTGTTGCTTTGGGCCTGAGGTGAGACAGAATATTGTGGTGGTGGGAATGTGGGAGGAGAAGGCTACTCACCTCCTGGTGGCCAGTAGGCAGTGGGTGGTGAAGAGCAAAAGGATATGTCCTCCCACCCCCCACCTATCCTCAAGGGTCCTCTTCCTCCATCCCACCCTACTTTCTAACAGTCCACTGAGTTACGAACTCGTGTATCCTCATGCCCTAGGCCCTCCCCAAGTCATACATCTGAACACTGCTACATGGGAGAGCAAGCCTTCAATACATGGCTCCCTGGTGACACATCCTATTTAAACCATAACAGATGATGTTTAAACCATAAGAGGGACAGAATACAGAATTTAAGTGACACATTTAGAGTCTTAGCAGAAACAAGACAACTAGAGTTTATATGTCCCTGTTCTCAGTCTTGGGTCATTTCTGTCCACTGGTCAGTCTCTCAAGGCTCCAATCATTTTTCACCCCGGGTCGGCCACAACTATGGTACTCTGCATTCCCACAACTTGGCTCCTGTTTGTGGCTTTCAGTCCCAAGAACTACTGCTGCCTGCCTCAGCTGACTGAGACTTAGTGATTGCTCCACACTGTGCCACCAAGCAGTCAGAAGGAGTTTTCTGAGGCAGGTATTGAATATCGACATGATTCCATGAGGTAAGGACCTCTGGCTTCTGGTTGATGGTCCTCTGCCTCTTAGAAACTCTTTTGCTCTAGTGAGCAAAGAGATTTTGGCTTGATTATTTTCTTTTCGAATGTCTACATGAATGCTCAGCTCTGTCTTATTGACCCTATCAAGAAACAGACTGTATGTTTTTACAAGAGTTGTCAATAATTAATGCTGTGGACAACAGCATTGCATATTTTCTCTGTGCTCATTATGCAAATGTTCAACATTATAGAAGGTCAATAGTGTGGATTTTATTGTTAGGTAGATTTTGGTTGAAAAATTGATTTTGATCAATTACTAACTGCATGACCTTGGGTAATATGAAGACTGAAACATCAATAAAATGAGGAAAGTCATGCCAGTTATAAATGCTGCCATGAAAATTAAATGAGATAGTGTAATCTTGCATCCAGTACAGGGTCTAGCAATTTGTGAATCCCCAGTAAATGTCTGCATTATTTCTCACCTACTGTTTTCCAGTTTTATCATTCAAACAGTTCTCCTCAAGAGAAAGAATAGGAGTCATAAAAGATTAAGTACATCAATTTTAGTTTTTCTTTATTTTATTCAAGAATTTCTTGCTGAAGGTGCTACATTATAAATAGACTCTCAAGAGCCACTTGTATCAGTAGTCTGATAGTTTATTTGATGATGAGAAATATTTTGTTATGTTAGAGAGAAGAAGGATTAACTGAACATTAATCAAAGGCTTCACCATAAACAGAAGTGTGCATGTATTACAGGGGCTGCCTGAGACGGTCTACTGCTCACTGTATCTGGTATATTGACTTTGGTTTTAGACTGCTTGTGTGCAGCCTGACTACTCCATTAACAGGACAACCTCAAGATGTTCTTAAAAATCCATATGTGCTATTATTTTTAAAGAGTTTATTTGATTTTATTTTACTTACATTTTTCCCTTCTCTTGGGCAATTAATTTCTTGCTGGTACTGTGCCTGGAAACAGTGGGAGAAAATGAGTTTCTAGAAGTACATTTCTAAATTAGCAATCATCTCAGTGATGTGTGCATTTAGTCAATGTGTTTATTTCTTGGTTATTGCCTGTTTTCTAAAAATATATAGATACAGGCTATGCATATCTTGGTAATTCCCTGAGCATGGTAAAGGCTTCCAGCATTTGCCTTTTGGGGTTCTCACCACTGTTTCTCTCATGAGGCAAGGGATAGGTCTAACACAGAAATGATAGTGTCTCCCACCAGAAATCTTCTGGCTCATAAGAATGTGGTCAAAAACTTTGGCTGAAAAGTCAAGTTATATTCAGGGCTTTGGTCCAACAAAAAAAATCCTCTCTTTGAAAGCTTTGAAAGGGAAGCCCCACTTAAAGCTCACTAGTGACAAAAATAAAGGAAGTTTCACAGGGCATAAATTCCCTATTGGGGAGGAGAACTCTTATTTAGTTATTTGCTAGCATGCCATTATATCAGCATATATTGGGACAGGCAGGGTTTTCCACAAGACAGTGAGACAGGGCTGGAGATTCTGTGTGTGAGCATATATGTGTACATGTGTGTGGGTTCATGTGGTTGTGTATGTGTGTGCATGTGTGTGCACATGCGTTTAATAATGTCAACTCTGAACCATCCATCCTCAGAGTTCCCTTCCTTTTTTCTCTTTTCCCCAAGGCTCACTGCTATGCCCAGTGTGCATGGAGTAGCTTCAGGGATGCAATAGTGTATCAGGAAATAAGGAAGTATAAGTTGTGAGTCTCCAAGGAGAGTTGTATTGGGTTTATAACCCATTTGGAAATGTAACCACAATTTCATTTCATCCCGGAGACCCCTACGGAGCAGTAACAGCAGAGAGTAGGATGATTCACCTAATTTCTTTGATGTAAATTTAAAATTTCTCCTGACAGATTATGTTGGAGGACTGGGGCTTGAATGCATCATCCTGAAGAATTTTTGTAGTTGCCCAGAAATGTAGGGCTAGAGAGAACAGATGCTTGGAAATGCCGTTGACATTTCCAAGTTTTTATAGCCCTGGTACATAGCCCACTAACTCCAGCCTGCTTCACACATGGAGAGGGATCGTTTGTCATTTGGATGCCAAGATGATACTCACAACTCTAAATGAAATGGATTACTTCTTTCTACCTCCTGCTTGGACAGTCAAGGTAGAGCCATTTCAGGTATTTATTGGTCGCCCTGTGTAGGCATGAATTGCAGAGTACTATTAGAACTTGCTCTGTGGCAGCTGAAACGAGTCCCTAAAAATACCAACAGCAACAAAAAGTACAAGCTTCTGCCACGCTCAATTAGGGTATGAGTTGTTTAGCTGAAAAACTCTCATTGGGAAACATACAAATAGTAGCCATTAAAAGGGCATTTAAATTCTGAAACAATTAACATTCACATGGGTGGTACACACCTAGACAAACCCCTCTTTGTATTGTAACAACAGGGTTTTTTTCTGGACAACTCAACAACTTGTCAGCATCAAAAATCTGGACCAGTTTCCAGACAGTAGATATTTTGCAATTTAAGTTGTAAATATTATAGTGGAACTCAGACTATAGTATATCTTCCTGCTTTCAGGGAATTATTCCTTACGGCGTTACCCAATCTTGAAATAAGACTAAAGAATACAGTGAAGTCAGGATTGCTCATATTTTGGCTACTGGGTGAAGGACAGTGGCCAGGAACATAATTAGAAACAAGGTGTTACTTCTCTGGAAACCTCACGTAAATGGTGAGACCAGTCAGTCTCCAAATGACTCTGGAGCGGCCGCTCCGACAAAGGCATTCCTTTGGGTTAGGTCATGCCCCTGGCCTGCACACCAAAGTGTTCTAGGACCTTAACTTCCCTTTTCTGTGGAATGCACATGAGAGGACCCTCTCAGGGTTATTAGTTATTAGTATGTTTTCTTTATGATTTCTAGTTTTAGTCTGCTTCTTCCTAGGGATTGTTTTTCTGTTTTGTTTTGGTTTTTTGGTTTTTTTTGGAAATCACTATACTTTGGGCTTGAAGGTTAGAGGAGCGAGCACCCTGGGACACAGGACATGGGCAGACAGGAAGCTCTCCACTGGGAAACTGTGTCTATGCTAGATACTCTTCCTGGAGTCAGTCCTGTCCAGGCAGGTGAGCTTGAGTGGAAGGTAAGGAAGGGCTCTGAGCCACCCCCTCCTAGGCTTTCTGGTCTAGTTTCCTTCTTCCTTGTGAAGAAGACATTGCCTGGAATAGCAACTCCAAGTAGAAGAAATCATTAAGCCCTTTTCTAGAATCAGAATCCTTTTTCCTCTACTATGATCTCGTCTTGCCGTGTGAGTCACTTTACAGGCCTGAACTTTAGTGCTTGTGGTTGGCTCCTTTTACCTGTGGCCAGATTCCCTTGATGTTGACTGTGCCTGCTGCCAACACGGCTCCTGATGCTGCATTTGGCTTTCAGGCCAGTGCACCTGTTGCTCACTGCCACTCTCCCCTGATGCAGATTTGCCATCTGCCCAGACTTTCTTTGAACTCTTTCCTGCTGTTGGGAAAGGGGGCTGCCTCCGGTGCCTGTAGCTATGATTACAGCACAGCTTTTTAACAACAAATAAGCAAAATGGTGAAATGAACAAAGAGAATACCATCAAATATTCTGAAAGCAAGTGCAGATAAAAGGTTCTGGAATGGGAAAGTACATGTTTTTAAGTGTACGTGATTTTAATATTTCTAAGGATGTTTGTTGATTGACTTCAGCAGAGCCAGATGGTAGCTCCTTTTCCACAGGCCCAGAGAATCCCTGCAAGGGAGATGTGATTGCTCCTGCTGAGGCAAAGGAGAAAATGGGACATTTTCACTGCTCAGGTGTCAAGGGGCTGCTGAAGCAGAGTTGGAAAGAAAAGAGCACTTTCAGGGAACCTGAGTGTTGACAGAGAGAAGTGAGAAAGGAGCTGAAAGGACCAGGCAGTAGCTGAGCCCCGGTGAAGAGCTTGAGAAAACAGCAATTTGATAAGGATTAGGAGGAAGGATAGGAAAGACAAAATAGAAAAGAAACAAGCTTAGCTGGTGATGGCTGAGGGCAGGAGGTTGGGGTGTGGGAAGCGGAGAGACAGTAGGCAGCAGATTACATTGGAACACAGCAGAGAGAGAGGGAATAACAAACAGGGCTTCCGAGTAGAGGACAGCACTTCACGGGCTGAGCGAGGAGGCCCTCCACGCAGATCACCGAGCAGTCTTCACCCCAGGCCTTACCATGTGTAAGTGACGCAACCTTGGGCAAGTGATTTGATCTCTGCATACCTCAGTTTCTTCATCTAGTAATAACAGAAAGTTCAGAATCTTCATGAGGATTAAGTGAGATAATATTCCTAACAAGAGTAACTGTATCTATGAGCACAAGAAAGCAACCTGTCCAGAAGCTAGAGCAAAGTGTATCTCCTTCCATTATTATGGGATGTGTCAGCAGATGACTGTTTGGACACTCTCAAGAACTAATGGGAAATGTAACAGGAGGTGCCCATTTTGCATTTTGCCCTTTGTTTTGGAATCGTATTTGTGACAGTGTCCTGGCAGGTAGTAAGAAGGTTAATCCCTTTAGGAGTTCTGCCAATCCTTTCAGCTTGAATAAGCTTATGTGGAGGCCTCTGAAGAGCAGAATCAGTCAAGGCCTCCATGTATTCATCATGTGTCCAACTTGTTGAATACAACAAACTGTGAAAAAGTTTGAAATAGACATCACATTTAGCACTATATCCAGCAAGCACATTCCACTTGACAGTAAACTAGAATGTTCCTGTGTTGAATTCTGCAAAGGTAATTTCACGTCAATGATAAGTAAGATAATAGATGGCGCTGGAAGAATTGTGAGGCTATAATACACTTGAGGTGGCAAGGAGAGTGACTAATGGGAGCGAAGCCTTTTGAGATATTCAGCCTTGGATATTTTTTAGAGTTATGGGTCTATTTATAAGATTGTCATATATCATTTAGCTTGTTGCCTTCACAATTCTGAAGCCTTTTATGGGAGATGAAGCCAAAGAATTGTTGGATATCAACAATTCAGCAGTTTGGACTGCTGTTGTACTTGTCTAAAATGGCTAAATCAGACTTGCTGGATGAGAAAATGACTTCTTAGATATGAGTTAAGGCTTTTGAGAAGGGGTGCTAATTCTTTTACACATTGAATCTATTGTCATGATGTATAATTTTTTTTGTCCAAAGTAGTGAAAAGCATCTATACTCCCTTCACAATATGTTGTGATGGTTGCAAGCACGTCTTTTTGAATTATACTCAAAGAATTAAAAATATTTCCTTGAAGCTAAGAGAATGTTTAAAATGAGTGGTTTTAAGGGCCGGAGATTTAGCTCAGTGGTTCCAGTGCCTGCCTCGCAAGTGCAAGGTCCTGAGTTCGATCCTGGTAACCACATACAATGCTGGGCGTGGTGACTCACACCCACCAGCAATCAATACCACAAACCACAGTGCCGGGCGTGGTGGCTCACGCCTGTCATCCCAGCACTCGGGAGGCAGAGACAGGAGGATTGCTGAGTTCCAGGCTTGCCTGGGCTACATAGTGAGCTCAGGGCCAGCCTGAACTACAGCGCAAGACCCTATCTCAAAAAAAAAAAAAAAAATGAGTGGTTTTAAGAGGGAATCCACCAACAAGACCTCAGAGCATGTGTCATACAGTTACACTGTCCTCAGCTAGGCTGCCATGGTGGTATGATAACGTGGCGAAAGCTTCTTTGGGTAGAATCTAGCTCCTTACCAAAGAGCATCTAAAGTCCTTTCATAGGTGACAGAAGACTTCCCTTCTGAGGACACATGCAACCTGTAGCTTCTGGTAATGCCATCTGTAGAGTCATTATTACGGCATGAATCACATGGTGGCCTCTGCACACGGCAAATCCTTCACAGTGGTACTTCTATTGACTGACTGAGCAGAGCGGGATCAACATCCATTTGCAAGTCTCGGCTGTTTTCTAATTCCACGCAAGAGTCCGCAGTATCTTCAATGACTTTCCCTCATATGACCCAACAGAACCATTTTCCCCTGCTCGTTTGTCATGATTACAAGGCAAGCTTTGCAATCCAGACTGTGACTTACCCTACATTTTTGTGACGTTTATTTTAAGCTTTTTGAATACCCTTTTACATTGTTTTCCCTATTTCCACCAGGTGGCATTTACAAATAAAGATTAGATTTTATTGGTGTGAATTCTGGTAATAGTAAGATTCTTAGATTACAGTCAAGAGCTTCTAAACTTTTTAAAAAATGCACTAAGTTTATTGGTACATTTTAGATACATATTATGGAAACACTCATCACTGGAAATTTGTACCTGTGCATGACATATCTTGGTTCTTATTTTATTCCCACTCCCCTTCCCTCCCTTCAACCCACTTATCCCTAGGTACATAAACTTAGTTTCCATTTTACACTTTTTTCTACATTTTTTCTTTCCCTTCTGTCCTTTCCCTTATCCCTCCAGTTCCCCTTTCTCTTTGAACATTTTCTACCCAGCATCCACTCAGAGATGCTGCCATGGAGTCCCCAGCGTTCAAATTCTTTCTCATGATTTCCAGATGATTGGATCTTAATATATAGTACTTCTGTCTGCCTTCAGCATAAGGCCTAGATAAGGGTTCCTAAGGAAGAAGGTAAAATAACGAGGAGAGCACCCTTACTTCTGCTCCTAAGGGAAATCCAAGATCCAGAGAATCAAGTTTTTACTTGAAGACAAAAGGTAGCACACAATAAAGTTTTTTCCACAAAAATAAGAAAAGTATAAAATTAAATATCTATGAATCAATCTAATAAAGGAGGTGAAGAGCTCTACTTTGCAAACTACAGCTCTCTGAAAAAGGAGATTGAAGAGGATAACAGGAAATGGAAAGACATCCCTTGTTCCTGGGTAGGAAGAACCAAAAGTGTCAAAATTTCACAACTGCTGTACAGATTCAGTGCAATCCTGGTTGAAATTTCAACAGCATATTTCACAGAGCTAAAGAAAATAATCCAAAGAATCATCCTGAATCAGAAGAGACCTAGAATAGCAAAAGCGATTCTAGGCAAGAAGGCAGTGGGTATCACAATCCCCAACTTGAAACTATATTACAAAGCTGCTATGATAAAAACAACATGGTACTTGCAAAAACAAAAATAGACCTGAGGATCAATGGAATAGACTAGAAGATCCAGAAACAACCCCAGATATATTAAACTACCTCATCTTTGACAAAAGCACCAAAAACCCTCATTGGGGTAAAATAGCCTCTTTACCAAATGGTCCTGGAAAAACTGCCAAAGATTAAAACTAGATCTACATGCCCTAAACTAAAATCAAAGCAGAATAGAAACCTAAATATTAAAACAGAAACCCTACACCAGCTACAAAACAAGTTAGGTGGAACTCTTGGAGACACTGGCATAGGAAAAAACTTTATGAATAAAGCTTCAGCAGCACAGGAACTAGCAGAAGGAATCAACAAATGGGATCAAATCTTATTAAAAAGCTTTTGCACAGCAAGGGAACCATGCAACAGGCAGGGGGGTATCACAATACCCAACTTGAAACTATATTAAAAGCCATTATGTGAAAAGACAATTGACAATATGGGAAAAAAAATTTACTAGGTGTTTCTCAAACAAAGGGCTAATATCTAGAGTATATAAAGAGCTTTAAAAAACCAGCCCCCCCCAATTCAAAAATGGGCATCTGAAATGAACACTTTTCAGAGGAAGAAGTAAAAGCAGCTAAGAAACATATGAAGAAATGTTCAACATTGCTGGCCATTCGAGAGATGCAGGTGAAAACAACACTGAGATTCCATCTCACTCCACAAAGAAGGGCTGCTATCGTGAAATCAATCAACTACAAATGCTGGCAAGGCTTCAGGGAGAAAGGAATTTTCTCTGTTGGTAGGAATGTAGACTGGTACAACCACTGTGGACATCAGTGCGGAGATTGCTCAAAAAGCTAAGATTACTCACCCCAGTGAGCGGTAAAGAAAAAAAATGTGATGGCATTAAAAAAAAAAAAGGAAACAAAGCTTATGTATTTAGGGTATGGCAACAATGGGTTAGGTAGGGGAATGTGAAGAAAATGAGAATTAAATCAGGTCATATACTGGCACAAATTCCTAATATTGAGTTTGATCCTGATGTGTATATACAATGTACCAATAAAGATTTTTTATAAAAGTTAGGATTAGATATCCCATTTGACCCTGCTATTCCCCTGCAAGAACACACAATAGAATTGAAGGATTCATACCTCAGTGACATATGTGTGTTCATGTTTATAGCAGCTCAGTTTGTGATTGTTAAATCTTGGAAATAGTCCAAATGCTCATCAACCAGAGATTGGATAAAGAAGATGTGGGGTCTTTTTTAAAAAATAAAATGCAGTATTACTCTACTATTAAGAATGATACATTTGCCAGGTGTGGTGGCTCACACCTGTAATCCCAGCACTTGGGAAGCAGAGGCAGGAGGATTGCTGAGTTTGAGGCTTGCCTGAGCTACGTAGTGAGTGACTCAGGGCCAGCCTGAAGAACAAAGTGAGACCCTGTCTCAAAAAAACAAACAAACAAACAAACAAAAAACAATGATAAGTTTGAGTCCTTTATACTCAAATGGATGTATCTTGAGGACATACTCATAAGTGAAATAAAGAGAACACAGATGTGTAAATATTGTATCTTTTATCCAGTATGAGGAACTGAAGGTGTAAATGAGTTCTAAACTTCGTGATAGGTATTGTGAAATAGAAAATATTCCAAGGAAAAAGACGGGTTAGGAGTAAGTAAAAAAGAGAGAAAAAATTTGACAGCAAAAAAGGGAAACAAACATATGTATATAGGGGGTGGGTGTTGTAGAGAGGACAGGGGAATGGAAAAACATGAGAATTAAGTCATGTCATGTCCTGATAAAATTCTCAATGTCAATTGTGATCAGAACATGTATATAAAATGTACCAATAAAATCAGTTTAAAAAATGTATACTTAAAGGAAGAGAAACTTTATTTAAAAATGTTTTTTAAATAAAGAAGTGAATGATGCACATCATAAAAGCCTAGCAATCAGGGGCTATTAAGAAAGAAGAGATAATAGATGTGCAACATGAGCTAGACCAGAGTGTTATATGCACAAATAACAAGGTGGGGAAGCCTTAGTTCTGTAAGAGTCAGGTGTGAGCAGGTGCTAGAGGCAAGCAGAAATAGCACTGAAGAAAAGCAAGTCCGATGTGGCTGGTGAGTTGAAGAGCTCTCACAAGCTTGGAAAGATAAGAATGACAGTAGATTTGGAGGACAATATATTCCAATGTATAGGTATTATACATTCTTATTTTAAAAAATCTTTGTTGGTAGATTGTATATACACATCATGATCACACTCAATATTGGGAATTTGTACCAATATATAACATGACTTAATTCTCATTTTTTTTCCATTCCCCTGCCCACCCTGCAACCTCCTCAATCCCTAGATACATAAACTTTGTTTTCTTTTTTTTCAGCACATTTTTTCTTTCCCTTCATTATAAATTCTTAAGTGAGGTAAATCAGACACTCAAGTAAATATCACAGGGTTTCTCTTATTTCTGAAACCCCAAATATAGGTAAATAACACAGTAAAAACAATAGGAAATAAGAAGATAGAACCTTTTGTAAAAGGAAAGGGTACAAAGGCATAGAGAGAATGGGGAAGCAGATGAAAAAAGAACTAAAACATGTTACATCCATGTACCATCATGCCATGAAGAGTAATATCTTTAGGTACTGAAAATATGTATTATTAAAAATAAAGTTGAGAAAATATCAAGATGTTGGAAAAAGAACAAGACAAAAACAAATAGCAAGTATTAAAATTGTTTACTATCCTATATTAAATATCACTTATAATACACAACTAATATCTAATATCCTAGGTCAAACAGACAGTGGAAAGCATGAGAATAAAAAGCAACAATTGAAGTTAACCTAGAGTCATTTTTGAAATTTGAGAAGAATTCAGTAAAATGGGATATCTTCCCATGGACTTAGAAAAATGAATTGGAAAATAATAGACACATTACTGTGAAATTTATGAATTTTAAAGATTAAAGAAATTATTTCCATAAGCATCCTGTCAGATACTTAGAAAGTAATAATGACCAAGCAGGTTTCTATGCTAGCTAAATACCAGAGTATTGATGATTGTGATTATGATAAATGATAATTAAAAGATAAAAATATTTGCTGAGCATGTTTAATGCAAGAGATACTGTTCAGTATGTGTTTTTACATAGCAAGTTATTAAAAGGTAATAACAAATTTGTTCCATAACTACTTATAGTCTCATTTCATAGAACATTGTTTTAAATAGATCTAAAGAAAAGCAAAAGAAAATTTTAAAATAACAGTAGAATACAAAGAAGAGTGCAAGGAATCAGAAAAAGTACACAATATGACTATAGTGTAATTAAAACCAGCCATCTTACTTATGATAATAACTAAGATTAAGTTAAATATGTCTATTAAAATAAGGCCCACACTGAATAAAAGGATGGAACTAACAAATCAAATAGCATTTTATGTGTACAAAAGTGATCTCCCTTACAGCCAAGTAACTCAGAAAATATTAAGAAGAAAATATTTACAGCAAATAAAAACAAAAAACAAGGAAAAATGCTATTACTAAAGTACATTGTAAGCAAAAAAGCCTTAAATATAACAAAACGTTTTCATATTGAAAATACTAGTAGTGTCTTAAAGCTGACTGTCATTGTGGGTGATAGAAAGAGCCCCTTATATTTAAAAGATTAACAGACAAAAATCAATTAAAGATGTAAATAATTTAAGTGGTTTCAAACAGAAAAAAATTAAGTTTCAATTAATGCTGTATTGTTACTTTAAGCACAGTTATTTTGTCCAAGGAGGTAATTTTTTTTTTTTTTTGAGACAGGGTCTCTCGTTTTGTAGTTCAGGCTGGCTCTGAGCTCACTATGTAGCCCAGGCAAGCCTCAAACTCAGCAATCCTCCTGTCTCTGCCTCCCGAGTGCTGGAATTACAGACATGAGCCACCACGCCCGGCCAAGGAGGTAATTTTAAAAAGTATTTGGAAATATATTAGAAAGCAAAACATTCCAAACAAAAACAAAATAGAAAAAAAAAAGTACAGTGCTCATTGTTCAAGCGTAGTATAGGAAGTTAATTATAAATGTATAAAGGAACCCTCTTGCTGCAATCAAGTAGAATTAAGCCACCACAGTTTTCCTAAATAATTACTGAATTAATCCAGGAATGAATCAACACTGCAGTTTCAATGCTTAGAAAATAAGGATAGTGAGAACAGAACATATCAAAACATATGGAATCCAGTCAAACTGTAATCACTGTCATCCTACCAATTTAAATGCTTTCTTTATTATATAAGAATGAATGAAAATATTTGATCTATGCATTTAATTCATGAAACTACAAAACTAAAATAAAAACCAAACGATGGAATTAAGGTAGGAACGTGTAAACACAGCACAGCATCTATAGATGTGAAAAATAAATACTGGCATTGTGGTGAAAAAAATTACTAAACAAGTCAGATGCTTTTTATATCAGGAAAACAGGACAACAACCTCAGTGCATAAATTTAGAAGAAAAGAGCAGAAGAAAAGCTATCAGCGACATGATGATTTTGTAAAGCAGAGTTCAGGCTTTTAAGCAAAATCTAGATTTGAAAACCCATATTAAGTAGATACTTGTTTAGAGCAATATCAGTTAACAAGTTGAATCGAGTGGAAAAATCTCTTCACATTGAAATTATGAGAGGCTCGAAGATCCCTAAAATAGATCAAACCTGAACATTCTGATGAGCAAAGTCATGAAGAATTTCAGTGCATGATTTCTTCATTCACTTTTGACATTTACATCATTCATTACTACATCTATGGGTTTTCGCTCAGAAGCCTCACCAGCGCAGAAACAGGATTCGTTAAAGCGGATTGGATGCCAGGGCAAGACCACTGACTTGCTGTTAGCAGCAAGGGCCTGGTTACAGGTGGTCCCCGGCGGAAGGACTCGGAAAGGTGGACTGCAGCTCCCACAGCTCCTCCCTCCTTGCTTCTGCTTCCGGGTCATCAGAACAGGAGAAGCTTTCCCCAGCCCTGCCCCTTCCTCCAGGCCCTTCCTGTGTTAGAGGTAAACAAATGTGGACTGAAAAGATCAGTCAAAACGATCCTCTGCTCCTTTAAATTATGTAGCTGAGTATTGTGTCCCAGCAACGAGAAAATGACTAAGACATCATCCTAATAAAATATTAAAATTCCCTTCAAAGTCTAGGAAATTATAAATAAAATTCACATCAACACATTGAATTCGTTAATACAATAAAGTTTCATTCATTGGACATATTCTAGAATCAAAGTTTGGCTCAACAGTAGAAAATGTACTAGAATAGCAATTAAATTAATAAATAAAATGAGATTACTTTGACAAGTAATTGATAAAAATACATTTGATAACATTCAAATTCTATTTGTCAATCTCTTAGTAAATTAATGCACAGTATGAGTACGCTTTGATAAGTGAGAGAATATCATATCAAAGAGTTATGGAAAATTTCCAAATCATTCTTACTAAATAAGAAATAAGCGAAGGTAATGCAACATAACATAAGAATTTACAAGAATAAGTACTAAAAAGAATGGATGTACAGGACCCGGGATTTAGCTCAGTGGTTCCGGAATCTGCCTCGAAGGCTCACGGTTCCAAGTTCGATCCCTGATACCACACACCACAATTCCAGATGTGGTGGCTCATGCCTTTAATTCCAGCACTCAGGAGGTGGAAGCAGGAGGTTTGCTGTGAGTTCGAGGCTTGCCTGGCCTACACAATGAATTCAGGGCTAGCCTGAACTGCAAAGGGAGACCTTGTCTCAAAAAACTAAATAAACAAAACAAAACAAAATTTAAAAATATAGATGTACATATGGGGAGAATTTCCTGCGTGGGAAATCCAAAAATATCAATTGAAAAATTACTAAAAATAGAATTCAATAAAATTGTCAGATACAAAACAAATACAGAAAAAGTGATATTCTTACATATTATCAATGAGCAGAATGAAATATAAATGGAACACTAGCTATTTTAGAATCAGATCTATGTAACTCATAGAACAAATTTAACAAGAAAGGTACTCCTTAACTGAAAATTCATATGAAAGACTAAATGCCTATAGATAGTCACATATACTTTGAAAAGCTCAAAGACATTTTTCTTATCACATGTAGTCACTTTACAAATCCATAGTCAAAATTTGTTACAAGGAAAAATAGATTAATAAAAGTCTAGAGATTTCAGAAATACTTTCAGGTATATGAGTAGAGTGAATGTAATAGAGGGAAACTACAATTTTATGGAAAAGAGATAGATAATTCAGTAGGTGAAGTTGAGGGAATGTTTTCTATAAAAAATATAGTGTAATATGCAGAAAAAGAGCCCAGAAGGCTTACAGATCAAAATGTGAAAACCATAAAACTAATAGGAAATAATACAGAAGAATATTTCTGTTTTCTAATTGTGGAAAAGTATAACACCCAGAATTATGACATACAAATTAATTAAATATATTACATCACATTTAAATATTTTTATTTACTATTGAACATCATTAAGATTAATATCAACTATACATTAAGCCTTATGCACACAAGCAAGAAATACAAGAAAATTCCAATATAAAAATGGTATAGGGATATATGTAAAGGCAAGTCATAAAAGAAGAAACTCAAAAAATGAATAAATTTAAAAAGATATGAGAAACAATTAGCAGCTAGATGAGTGTAAATTAAAGCAACAGTGTTGTATTCCTGGAGATCTGTCAGCTAGATAAAACCATAGCTGACAATGCTACATGTTGATAGGAGGAGAGAATATGGGTGTACTACAGCACTGCTAGCTAGGGTTATAGAATAACGAAGTCATTCTGAAGCAAACTGGAAATTAGCAAACTCAACCCTGGTATGCTTTTGATCAAAGAATTCACTCCATAGAAAACCACAACTGAATATGAATGAGGATGTCCCTTGAAGTATTATTTGTGGTGTTTGGAAGTTGGAAGCAGTCCAGATTTGTCTTTACTAAAAAAATGGATACATGCATGCTGTGAGTATGTGCCACAGAAATCCATACATGTAAGGGATATAGATGTACCTCCCAGACCTGCTAGATAATCTGCCACTTGAGTTTATGTTCTTTAAAATAGAGGAATGAATTCAAGGAACAACAGAAATTAAGAGTAGGAAAAATTTACTGTTGCCTATACACCCTGCTTCTCAAATGTGTTTTATGGGACTAAGGCACAAAGTGAGGTGTGTTCAAGATGGGACAACACTACAGTCATGTAATAAGATTACAAGCTCAGTTGCTTAGGTAATATTGATCCAATGAGAAATCACAAGGTGGACATAAGCTGGAACAAAACTATGATCAACCAATAAGATTATGACAATATAGTCACTTAGGAAGTATTGATTAAATGGGGATCCAGTGAGGAGGCAAGTCAGGTAGCAAACGTACAAGGAATGAACAAGGACTTTCAGTAGGGGATGGGTCAGTATCTTTCCTGAAAGGAATGGGTTAAGATATTGGTCCCCTATCCAGGTGACTGATACCTATATAGAGTATCAATCACTGCTACTCATCCCAAGGGAAAGTATGTTAGTGTAGTAGTTCCTCTTTCTCTTTCTTTTATAATGTTGGCCTTGAGTGAAGGTGTCTCCATGGTCTTCTATGTTGGTCCCTCAAGGACTGGCCTTGTCTAATGGCCTACTGGACACCTAATTAACTTACCTATCTGCAATATAATGACTGATGTATAGTCATATATTCCAAGAAATGTGAATTAATTTAAGATGCTTTGGTAGAGGAAAAAAATATACAAGAAATGGAATTAAATTAATCCCAAATAATATTGATATAAATTAATGACACAAATGTTCAAATGTACATTTCACAGAAATGCATACCAATATTTCAAAAATATATATAAACAATTGAAAACTGTTATTTTTGGAAAAAAAATGGCAATGAGGATGAGGGATCAAAGGAATAAAAATAAATAAGGGAGGAGCTTTGTGAAATAGTGTAAGGGAAAAAGAAAAGGGCAAGAACAGGAGGGCAGAAAAGAAGGGAAGAAGGACTACAGTAGTTGGGTTGCTATGATAAAGTGCCATAGGATAAGTAGATTAAATGACAACTTAGCCCACCAGTTTTGGTGGCTTGAAGTCCCACACCAATGTAATAGCATGTTTAGGGTCTTGCATGCTCTTGCATCCTGGCTCATAGAAAGCCTCTTCCTCTGTTTGCAAAAGGCCCTTTCCTGTGTACTTGAGGCGAGAGTATTTTCTACTGTGTTTTCCTCTACTTATATAAGGATGGTACCCTGCCATGTCAGTACCTCACTCTTATGACTTCATTTAATTTTAATTACTTCTTGATTCCTTGTCTCCAAATTCTAATATTGGAGTTAGGCTTTTGCTATTGTCTGGATCTGGAATGTTCCCCAAATGCCTGTATGTAAAAGGCTTGTTCCCCAGGGAGATGGAGAACCTGTAAGAGCTGGAACATAGTGGAAAGTTTAGGTCATTGTGAGATAGGTCCTCAGAGAAGAGAGTGGGATGTTAGGATCTTGCCCTTGACTCTTGATCTCTCTGCCATGAGATGATCAGTTTCTAAAATGCAAATCTAAACTCTGATTGGGAAAGATATTTAAGCATAAAAACTAAAGGAAAACAACAAAAACAAAGTACATTCTATCTGATTATATAAAAAATAAAAAGCCAAAGTTTTATATGTTTGATGACAAGAATTTAAAAGGCAAATGCCAAACAAGAAAAATACACACAGGCAATATGTGGTGGTACATAATTACTTTTAAAAATTCTAGCTTTTTCACAATTATTTAGAACACAAACAACTAAATAGAAATGTAGATTTTTTTCATTAAGCGAAGCTAAATGTTACCAGTCAATTTATGAAAATATATTTAACTACATCATTAAGATGATATGATACCACTTCAACTGTTAATTTAATGAAAACATAAAAATTTGTTGCTGGTAGGTTTTGGGGAAAATGAAATTTTAATGCTAAGCCCATTTGGAAGCAGTCAATGTATGTATATATTTCAAAGCCATTTTTATATTTAAAAATAACCAGAAAAATATATCTCACTTGTGATACTAGAAAATTGGAAATAATCTAAGTATCCTAAATTAGTAATTAGTTGAATAAAATAGGTCATAAGGTTGCACACTATGAAGGCATAAAATCTCCTATAACATTTAATGAAAATATGGCTGGAGGTTTAGCTCAGTGGTTCTGGTGCCTGCCTCACAAATGCAAGGTCCTGAGTTTGATCCCCAGTAACCAGGTAACCACACACAATGTTGAGTGTGGTGACTCACGCCCACCAGCCATCAATACCACATACCACAGTGCTGTGCCTGGTGGCTCGTGCCTGTAATCCCAGCACTCTGGAGGCAGAGACAGGAGGATTGCTGAATTCTAGGCTTGCCTGGGCTAACATAGTGAGCTCAGGGCCAGCCTGAACTACAAAGAGTTTTTGAGACCCTGTCTCAAAAAAAATTGAAAATAGAAAAATTCTTAATTTATTTTTAAGTAGAAGTCCAAATACAAAAATGTACATAGTCTCAGAAAAAGAATAAAAAATGAATTAAAATACTAAAAATTGTTGTCTCTAGTTTATTATCATAGGGTTTTAAAGTTCATTTTTATTTATTTTAGTATTTTCCTAAAATTAATAATACAATTAACACCTTTTTAATGATCAGAAGGAAAAGAAGTTGACTTGGAAAAGAAACTGATTCTTTGACTTTGCTCACTGCAGGATGACAAGATCCTGTTGGCTCAACAGCAAGCACTGTAAACCCCGCTCGAGTCTGTAAGGAAGCAAGACAGGAAGGCTTCACGCTGTTTCCTACATGACTGCAAAATATGCCACCATCAACTAGTTTGTTTAAGTTGCAGAGTTGGACCAAATGCTATATTTTTCTAACATAATCATTTCATTAGGCTTATTATTTTATGGATAATTTGAAATATCTGAATGATTATAATGAGAAACGCAAGTGAAGCTTTTTGTGAATTACAAAGAGCTGTGTTTTATTATAACCCAGTAATGCAGGTATTATTATTCCCAGGTTATGTGGGTTATAAACAGATTTAGACCATTAATTGGTGATAATGTAACAAGTGGGTATTTGACCTCTACCACTTATTGCACTTCCACTTTACAATACTGGCTTGCACATATGTGGAAACGGGATCACTTTGTGGGATTTAAGCATTACTTTATTATGAGCCTTCTCCAAGGGCTTTTACCTTCCCTGAAAACTCTCCAGTCTCCTTCCTTTCATACCTCCTTTCATTTTCACAACGTCACATCTATTGTGTACTGATAATTTTTTTTTTTTTTGCCTAACAGGGACTGAACTGAAAAGTGGGAACAAAGGTTGTATGGATAGCAAAGTCCAAAGCATTGATATACACCTCATTACAGAAAACGTTTGTTGACCCCGTTGTATAGGGAAAAAGATTTTAAAAGTAGAAACAAACAGGTTTTCAGAAAGAGCTTTTAAAATTGTTTCAAAATCACTTTAGATTTTGTTTGTGCAGGAGCAAACACCTCAGGAATTGGACCTCTCGGGCACATGTTACAGAGCTTTTTCTTAAAAGACTGTTTCCCTAAGAAACATCCCCACGATCCTGAGCTATCCTCCACAGATTCTTGCTGACAGAGTACAATGAATTGTTCATTTCCTTGCGGACTTCTGAGTGTATTGGAGCAGATAGTGTGTGCCTAGCCCCAATGGAAATCATTGACAAATCTAGTTCAGACAGACCTGGGATTTGGGCAGATTCATGGGAATAAAATAGCAGTCAATAAACTCGAGCGTGGGTGAGAAGTGTTCCCAGATAAAATGGATAAAACACTCTGGGAAAGGAGAAATAAGGATAGTAAAACTTCAGAAACAATTTAAAGAGCCACTGGCAGGTCATTTGGTTCGGTAATTTCTTATTACCTACAGGTTTAGATACCATCCAAGCTGGGGTAGGAACTGGTCATGGAAAAGAACGATAGTCTTTGCTGTTCCAGTGCATCTGACGAGTGTCACTAGGGGAGCAAACAGTGTCACTGAGGGGACATCATAGTTACTAACCTAACAATTCTAAGCACGTGGATGATTTCTAATGATGTATAAAGACTCTTGATGTGGGATTCACAAAAGAGGATTATAAAACCATGGATGAATAAACTCCAACATGAGACTGGGAAAGAGCAGGGGGAAGTTTCCCTGCAGGACGGGGAGCAGGAAGGGCAGTTTGAGGGGTCCCGGTAAAGTGAGAGGGTGTTACTTCGCAAGTGGTCCCTGAAGGTGCCGAGCAAGGAGAGACAAAAGCAAGATCTGCAGGAAAGGGAGGGTAGAGCCCAGAAAAGCCTGGCAAGGTGAGAAAAGATATGGAGAAGCTGAAGGGAAGAGAGAAGTAATGAAGAAGAAGTAAAGTGGTATAAATTCAAGTAGTGGTGTGCCTTTCATTTGTGAAGACTTGATTTGCCAAGGTTCTGAGGGACACGATGGATTATAATACACAGTGCCTTCTTTCAAGGAACTTGCAATCTGGAGCTGAGGGCGGTGGGAAAGAAAACACGCACACATAAAAATTAACTAACAGTACAAAGCAGTAAAAGGAATACAGGCTACAGAATCATAGCAGGTGGTTTAACCCACGCAGATGTGAGCGTAAAACATCTTTCTCATTTCTGAATTCTTTTATTAAAAAAAATCTCAGATCAGCAATTCAGTTAAAAAATGATACCTAGGGCAGTAATTTCCACTAAGGTTATCCTGAGGGTCACATCCAAGTGGCATAGATAATAAAAAAGACCGTGCATACATTTGCATTTAAAGTATATGATTTACATGTTTTTGCATATGCACATGTGCTACGGATGGGATTATGTTAACTGTATGTTGTGCCCTTACACATTACAGTTTCAGTTAGTAGGTGGTTGGAGGTCAGTTCTTATTTTTTCCTGCCTTGGCTCTTTCTCATTACTCCTCAGCCATCGATCTAACATCTTTGGAGATTGATGCAAAAGGTTGCAAAGGAACTAGGCTGACCAAGTGAGGGCCAACATAAATTTAAATGAGGCCCCACCTTGCAAAGCCCTGGACCCCCTTGACCAGGTTGCTGTCATATATACAAACATACATGTTCTGAATTAGTGAGAGACCTTGCAGACAATCATAAAAAAATGTGCTTATATTTGAATACAATAAATGATGTTTTCAAAGCTATCTTCTTCCTCTGTTCTACATGAAAGACACAATTAATGAAAAGCAAATAAGTAGTCACTGTTTATGGAAAAGTTATCATATATCTAATATGACTGAAGCTAAGCACTTTGCATATTGCCTTTCATACTTTTAAAATAAGTTATGAAGTTGATACTATTATCTCCATATTAAAAAAAACGGAGACTTGAGAGATTAAGTGCCTTACCCCAAGTAACAATTAGTAAAAGGTAGGGCAGGAGCTCATTGACTAATCTATTTATAACATGTTAGTGCCAGTGTGCAATTAATGCTGAGGTACTGTCTATTCAGTTCCAAAGTCATACTAAGTATTGGACATAATCAGGATAATTATTTGCTGCCTTAAAACTGCTTTTCTCATGTGTCTCTTTTAGCAAACAGGCAAACCTTCACCCATTCACTGATGCCATGAGCCCAGAGAACTGTCTCAGATCATACCGACTCCATGAACTCCCATGATCAGCAATCATCGAGTCCTGTCAGTTCTGCCTTCTAAAATCGATATTGCCGACAAGTTGGCTCATATCACCATGTATAACAGTTTTCTCTCTGTCTCCTTACAGAGATGGGAAAAAGTGGCCAGTCAGGTATAGGGGAGTGTAATAAGAATCTTCACCTCTCAGGATTAACAGAGGGCAGGAGAATAAGACCAATGTTTGGAAGTCTTTGGAATTTTTGTGCAGTGCTGAGGGCTGAACCTAGGGCTTCACAATGCTGGGCAGCTGCTCTATCACTGAACTACACCCCCAGCTCCATTTGTAGAGAATTTGTAGCCAGGCCTGGAGGTACTTGCCTACTGCTAGCCATGTGCAAGTAGGAGCAGGAGGACTGCAAGTTGGAGCTCAGTCTACATAACTTAGACAGACCCTGTCTCAAAATCCAAAATTTAAAAGGACTAGGCATTAGCTCAGTGGTAAACTGTTTTCCTCAGTGGAGCCCAGGGTTTAGTCCATAGTACCACAAAAGAAAAAAAGTTTTAAAAAATCATTAAAGGTAAAATTTGGGAACTGGTCTATCCACAAGATGAATGTGAGAAAGTTTTCCTAGACAAAGAAACGTGCACATAGACATGATATTTTTTAATGAGGGGCCATTTCATCAAGAATATATGTGTATTGCAAAGGGCCAAGAGATACAGAGCACCCTGTTTCATAATTTGTCATTTTATGTGAAGGGGGAAGAAGGATTTGTCATGCTCGAAGTGAATCCTAGAGAGAGCCCCTGGACTGAAAAAGGAACCCAGGATTTAGAAATCCCAATAAAGCAGCTGCAAATACCTCTTGGCAGTAACTTCATATCATTCGTACCAACCTGCTTCCTTCTCTACTCCCCAGTGTAAAATGTACCAGCCACTGTGAATTCATATCATTTTATCCAATGTTTATTATGGACTCATTCTATGTCAGGGGGTTGGAAAATAAATCATACATGAGCACTGGGGATTGAAAATTAATTAGTAAGGCATAAGCAGAACCTCCACCCTTCAGGATTTCAATAAACACATCAGTCCTTTACTGTTTATAATGTTCTTTCATACAAATTATCTCTTGTAACCTTGTTTTCATAACTACAGTCTCCACTTTTACTGATGAGGAAACTAAGTCTCAAAATACTGAATGAATTACTCAGTATCACACAACCAGTGAGACTTAAAAGCCAGGATTTTGGATGTCCAATCTTGTCTCTCCCATCATGCTGTTAATCTGTTGAGGCAATTAATTAATTAATTCAGTGATTTATTAATTAAGCAAATCCTTATTGAATGCATGGTCTTGTTGAAGCACTTGGGATATGCTAGATGAAGATCTCTGCTCTCAAGGTGCTTATGTTCTTGGCGAAGCCTTGATAAACTGCAAGTGTCCCTTTGTTCAGGAAGGCTCTGCATGCTGCACACTGCAGCCTTCGGATTCTTTACCTTAAGGACAGCAGTTGGCCCCTTTGTGCTGTTGTCCTCAGGCCCCCAGTGAGAATGGTTCTTGGCCCAAAGCTGGTGGATTATTCTTTAAAAAAAAATTAAAGTCCATTCATTTAGCTGCACATACTGGTTACTGCAAAATTTAGAGCACAAGGCTGTTTGCATTTAATTAATTTGAATATGAACACACAATCTTAGGAAAATTAAGTAGACAAAAACATTTTCATGCATCATAGTCATTTTGCAAACATATACAGTGTAACCTGTTAATTACATTTTCCTTCACAAACCATTTATCTTTTCAATGCTTTGCTTAATAACTTGATGCTTCTCACTTACATTTTAAACTGCTTATGATTCATTTCTCCAGGCTGTTTCCAAAGGGATTGTCATGTCCCAAAATGAAAGGAAATGCTACAGTAATGAGGTACAATAACATAGCATATAGTGTCTAATTTTAGAGCAAAGACTATGAGGGATCTTTCCAGCAGTTATAGAACTTATTCAGAAAACATAAAATAATGCACCATTTCCTAATCTTTATCCTTTCTTTAATTTGAAGGAAGCTCAGCAGAATGTCTATAATAGACAATTCCAAATGTTCATAGATACCCCATGTATTTGTCAACTAGTATCTCTATTTACATGCCCTTAAGAAAACTTTGGGGTCATTTTTATTGTGTCCTTTTGTCTCACCCCCAGGGCACAATCTGAGGCTAAAACTGGCTGAGTTTTCGTCACGTCTTTCTGGTCCTACTCTTCACTTCCTCTTCACGCTGGACTTCTACAGTAGAGTTCAGTGTGTTTGTGCCTCCAAGCGACCATCACAGGAAATAGATAGCTGCAAGCAGCACTTCCAGAAGTTCCAGCTCTGTTAAAGTATTTACAGGATATTTTACTAAAGTTAATCTATCATTGTTTGCAATACATAGTAATTATATTCCACCTGGGGGTTGGATATATATATATGCATAGCACATCCTGATTCTTTTACTCTCCTTTATCTCCACCTGATCTTCTGTCCATTTCTATAGAGTCTACTCTCTATTTCTTAGCATGGCTTTATATTTTGCCTTTTAAATTATTCATATTTTGTTTCTCATATTGGAGAGACCATGCAATAGTAAACCTTTTGTGACTGATTTATTTAACTTAACATTAAGGTCTCAAGATCCATCTGTTTCCTGGCAAATAACTCAAGATTTATTTAACTTTATGGCTGAATGCTACTTCATTCTGTGTGTGTCTCTATTCCACACAGTGTGCGTGCATGCACAGACTCACACACACACACACTATATATATATATATGCACATATATACAGTATACAGTATATGCATAGTGTTTATATACATATATACATTCCATTGTGTATACACACATGTATATACAGTATATAGGATACATAGGCTATACACATATATACATAGATATTCTACTCCACAGTGCATATATATGCTATATGTACACATACAGTATATATACTGTGTATATACTCTATATTTTATATACAAAATATATATCACTGTATATATGCAGTGTATATATATAAATATATATCACATTTTCTTCATTTGTTTATCTGTTAATGGGCTGCCCCTGTGATTTAGTTATTGTCAGCTGTGCTGCTACACACACTGACATAGTAGGGTCATGTTAGGTCACCTGGTAGGAAATCCAGGCGAAGTATTACTGGGTCAAAGGGATTTCTATTTTTAAGTTTTTAAGAAAACTCCAAAATGATTTCCAAATGAATGTATGAGTCTACATTTCCATAAACCACATATTTGGATCCTTTACCCTAAAGAATTTGCCAGCATTTAGTGTTTTATGAGACCTTTAGAATGGCTATTCCTACTGGAGTAAGGTAGAATCTCAGTGTTTTCATTTGCATTTCCTTAGTAATGCCAAAGATGTTGAATATTTTTCATGTATTTATTGGACATTTATTTGTTCTTCAGAGGAAAGTCTACTCATTTTAACTGTCCATTTTTTATAGGATCTTTTAAATTTGGGAGTCTAATTTTCTTTTTGAGTTCTTTATGTATTCTGGATACTGTTCTTCTTCTTTTTTTTTTTTGAGACAGGGTCTTGCTTTGTAGTCCAGGCTGGCCCTGAGCTCACTGTGTAGCCCAGGCAAGCCTCAAAATCAGCAATCCTCCTGTCTCTGCCTCCCTGCCTCCCAAGTGCTGGGATTACAGCCACCACGCCCGGCACTGCGGTATGTGGTATTGATTGCTGGTGGGCGTGTGTCACCATGCCCAGCACTGTATGTGGTTACTGGGATCGAACTCAGGACCTTGTGCTTGCTAGGCAGGCACCAGAACCACTGAGCTAAATCTCCGGCCCACTGTTCCTCTTCTTGAAGAGTAGCTGGTAAAAACTTTACCAGGTCATCTTTTCAGTTTTCTGGCTTTTTCTTTAATGTACAGGAGCTTTATAATTTTAAACAAATATAGCTCAATTTATAAATCTACCTGTTTAATAACTGTCTGGACCTACAACAAGGCATGCCATTCAGACATACGACTTGCTACTCAAACTTAGGCCCTATCTTTTTTTGCATGTGTGTAATTCTTTATACCTTGTTCTTTGAACCTCAGTACAATAGAGTTTACTGTACTATAGTATAGTTTGTAGACCCTTTGTACAGTATACCTGATTTATACAGTACTGCAATCTTTGTTGATTAGACTGTAGTTTTATATTTTGTTATACATTACAGTACTCATCTAAGAGTTATGCAAATAGAACCAGGTACTGGGGAGGTTGAGGCAGGAATTGTTGCTTTGAGTTCAAGGCCAGCTGAACTACATAGTGAGACCTTGGCTCAGGACCCTATCCCTCAAAAGTTACACAATAAAATCGAAATTATCAAGGCAGAGTTTCCTTTGACTATTTCTTTGTTTTGAATACTGCACAGATACTCCTCCTTTAAAGGTTAGGTTCCATTTCTTCAACTAGCTTGTTAACTGAGTGGTCACTAGATGATAAATTGTATATAATATGGACATTTTAATCATTAAATTTATTTGAGCTCACTCTGTATTTGCAATGTGGTGATTCTCAGTTATAAATGTCCCTCTTAGGGCTGCTTTCATTGTGTTCCATAGGCTCTCATTTATTGTACAACAATTATCACAATTATTCTGGGAGTACTTGAATTTCTTCCTTGATTTCTTCTGTGTCCTATTGACTAAACAGTGTATTACTTAATATCTATGTATTTGCACAATTTGTTTTTATTTTGCTATTGATTTCTAATTTCATTGTGCTATGATCTCCTAATATGTATGAATTTATTTCAATTCTTTTGTATTTACTAGAGCTTGTTTTATGGCCTACTAAGTGATAGGGTTTGGGCAAAGTTCTTTGTGGTGCTGAGAAAAATGTGTTTTATGCTATTGTTTTGTTACACACTATAGATATTTATTAGGTACAGTTTTTAAAATATGTCATCTGACTGATAGTTCTTTGTTGACTCTTTGTTTAGTTTTTCAGTTTGTTTGCAATAGTGGGATATGAAAGTCCCCTATTATGATTGAATTGATGTTTACTGGATCTTTTATGTGTGGTAGTATTTGTTTTATGAAATTGTGTTTTATATATATGTATTTAGTAACCTCCTTTGTCACTTCTGATTAGTTTTGTCTTGAAGTCCACTTTGTCTGAAAAGCTACCTCTGCTTGCTTTGAAGCTCCTATTGGACAGAAGATGATGTTTTCATCCTTTGATTTATAGCCTGTGAGCTTTATGGATTCAGTAGTCTTTTATAGGTAACACACAAATGGGTTTTGTTTGCTCTAATTTGCCAGTCTGTGCCTTTCCATTAGAGAGTTAAAACCATTTACATTGAGTTTTTACTGAAAGATATTGACTGATTCCTGTCATTACCTTATTTTTCTGTTGCTGATTCCTTTATTTTTCTCTGTTGCTTATTGGCTCATCCTGCTTGCTATATTTATTCCATTTGAATATTTAGTGTTGATCTCATTGTCTTTGTCTAGGAAAACCCTGAGTATGGTTTTGCTAGTATGGTTAGTGATGTTTTTGTGGCCACAAATTTCTTAAGGGGATCTATTTGTGGTTTTTAATTATATATTTTTACTATATATAAAGATTTAAAATGTTTCACTTTTTGTTTTTATTTTTAAATTCATTTTAAACCTAAACAATAAAGATTCCATATATTAATGCAGTGTTGTTATACTTTAATACATCTACACATTATAGAATGTTTAAGTCAAGTTAAACATGTTTATTTCTAAGATTCATCATTTCACTTGGTCAAAAACTTTCCAATTCCTTTCAGTTTTTGAAATGCACATTACATTGTTATTTATAGTCATGCTGGGCATATTTGTAGTTTTTAAAAAATGAACTCTTTTTTCAGATCTCTGAGGCTTTGCATATGCTTTTCTTTGCTTTAATCTTCCTAAAATTCTATCCTCAGTTTTTGTACATAAATCAGGCTTCCAAAAGGAGCATTTCCTTGCTCCTTTGTATCACTTCCTGGCTTCACTGAGTTAGGGAAAAAAATGACTCATCTTCTTTGCTTCTCCTGTACACAGCATAACAATGCTTTGCTAATTATCTTTCTTTGCATTTCTGCCACTCTCTCCTGAACTGTTCACTCCTTTGAAAGCAAACATGAAGCATTTATTTCCCAAGCCCTGCCAGAATAACAGTGAGTCTCAAGGAATCCTTCCTGGGTGAATAACTCTGTCAGTGGGAGGACCTGTCCACATGGTTAGGTACAGTGTAGTTCTGAGGTCTGGCACATTATACAAGGCTATGGAACATCACTCCTAAAGGGCACTGAGGTGTGCAATATTTGTCGGTATTCCTCTGTGCTTCTATCTTCTGATTCTTTGCTCTTCCTTTCCCCCAAAACAGATGGATAAAAAAAAATCCTGACCACATGCCATTTGCTATGTCTCAGAAAAATAAGAGTGGTAGAATTTCCAGCACTCACTGAAAGTTTCTCTGCTACCCTGGGATATTTTCTTGAAACTAGCTGCAGTGGCACCAGCTGGTGATAAATGTCTTGGTCACAGTGTCCAAACCACAAGCCATATGCCATGACTGCCATCCACTTGTGGTTCCTTGACAAATCCCTCCTTTGTCTACTGTGGATATCAAATTCTCTAACTTAAACTCTACCCAGCCTAAATGTATAGACTTATCTCTTCCATAAAAAGTC
>PVIC010014773.1:13985-36212 GCA_004025085.1 Thryonomys swinderianus | reverse complement strand
TTTTTTTTTTTTTTTTGCTTTTTTGGAGACAGGGTCTCGCTTTGTAGTTCAGGCTGGCCCTGAGCTCACTATGGTGCCCAGGCAAGCCGCCGCGAACCCAGCAATCCTCCTGTCTCTACCTCCCGAGTGCTGGGATTACAGGCGTGAGCCACCACGCCCAGTACTGTGGTATGCGGTGTTGGTTGTTGGTGGGCGTGAGTCTCCACGCCCAGCATTATATGTGGTTACCGGGGATCGAACTCAGGTCCTTGCGCTCGCGAGGCAGTCACCGGAACCCCTGAGCTAACCCTCTGGCCCAGGATTTTTTTTTTTGCAGAATATGATGTTTATAAAATGTATTACATAACTGATTTATATACTAGGGGTAGATCTCAAATGTTTTTACTAGAAGATCAGTATGTGAAAAAATGCACATTAACTCGCTTAGTTATTACTCAATATTTACATATGTCAATACATGTTGTATACTATAGATGATTTTTCTGGTTAATTAAAATATATAATGCATAAAAAGCAGTATACATGGTGGGGCCAGGATTTGAATCCAACCAAGTTATACTATTAACTTTTACTTACATAGTCAGCTGTGTTAAAACAGAAATACAAACACATTTCAGTAACTTGAAGGAAGATCAGCTTGTGGCAGTTTATTTTATATTCATATATTAATTTCATCTAGTGTCAAATGTAAGGCCTACTCTGGTAATAGTGTTTTACTTCTCTACAAACGCTAACAGGTCTGCAGCTATTCCAGACCCTGACAGATAAATAATAAACAATTTCCTCCTCACTCTATTAGCCATATAAACATGGTCTTAATCAACAAGGCCTCTGATTCCTAACATCAAAGTTGGGAATTAAAGAAAGGTGAATTCCACTGAACCTCCTTTTCTTAGGAGAAAAGTTGTCTTTTCTATCACTCTAGGAAACCTGTTAGAATGCTCTTTTAGTTGCAGAAGAATCCTAATTTGAGAATCTTTATTTTAATTCTTTAAAAGATTTCAGTTTGTAAGTTTTCCTATCCCTTAAACATGAGAGGGGAAAAAAAGACCTTTTAAACAATATAAAATGATTAAATGCCAAGAACCTTAGAGAATTCTAGGGTATAAAAAGATTTACAGAAATAAAGTGAGCTATTTCATAATTTTAAATATATATTGTGTATTATTAATCAGTGTCTAACAGCAATGAAATTTTAAAATGGCTAAAATACAGTGAATTTAAGAAATGTATTTTTAAGAGAAGCCATAAAATTAAGAAAAAATAAAAGTACATGATGATTTTTTTCAATTTTCCAAACCAACATTATGTGGTGATTTGAGAGAAAATAAATTTAATTGTCTTTAGAAAAAAAACATTGATTACTTCTATCTTCTTATGATCGTGCATCATCAGCTTGCTAATAATATTAAGGAAAATGCTAATAATATATTTCCCTTTCTGGAATTAGGCTATCATGTTGCATATTTATTGATACTGCCTTCAATTAAGACCTGGTTGATTAAGAGGATTATTTTAAATGATGATTAAATATTTTCAAATTCTCCATATATAATTATTCTGATATTTGAGGGGCAGTAGCAAGAGAATATCAATTTTGAGATACCCAAGTTAAGCACAGGCAAACAGAGACCCTATCACAAAATTAAAAACAATAAAATGAATTAGGATGAAGTACAGTGGTTGGGAGAGAATGCTTAATATGCATAAAGCTCTTTCTTCTATGCTCGGTATCCAAGAAAGAAAAATACAAGCAACGACTTTCAGTTACTCTCTATTGCTTGACTTAAAATCTTGCCCCAACTTACTGTCTTGATTCATTTTCACACTTGCAGTTACTGGATGCCAGTATTAACATGTCATAAAAATTAGTTAACAAAGACTTAAAACCCAATATTGACCACATAAAAATAGGTTCAAAGCTTTCACCTATGAAATGAAATTTTAAAAGGAAAAAAATGAAGATAGTAGAATTTTTTTCTAAAACTTTGAAAATGTTTCTTCAAAAAAGAATACTTGTAAATCAGAAATCTAAGAAAAACACTGAGGGAAATAACCATTATTTCATCAAGTTTAAGACAAATCCAAAATGAGGCAAAGCTATGGAAAAGAAGCATCAAGTAAACACTGAGTTTGCTGGCAGTACATTTTAACATTCTCACAAACTTTGGCACTAGATGGGCCTAAATGTGAGTTATTTCATTCTGTCACATGACCTACACAACTTAACTTTTCTATGCCTTAGTTTCTTTATCTGTATATTTAACAAGGCAGTATTATTTAACCTAGGTTATTGTGGGGATTAAGCAAAATGGATGACCTCACATGCCAAACACAGTGGTATATAGTACACTTTACAAATGACAACATTAAATTAGGGAGAAGAACCAAGACTAAGAACAACTAGAGATGAAAAACAATACAAAGCAGAAGTCCAGAGTCAAACTTTTGTTTTAAACAGTTTCTTTCACAGTATTTCTTTGACTTCTTTGACAGGACCAAGTGTCTGCAAAAACAAATGGAAAGAAGGTCCCAGAATGATCAGGCTTGCATAAGTTTTTTACTGGGATTTTTTCCAATTTAAAATATACAGTTTTAAATGTTGGTAATAACAAAGAAATTATAGAGATGCATCAATATAGAATACAGGGACCCTACAGGCCCCCAATGCCAAAAAGCCATTCAAAGTTTAGAAATGATTCTGATTGATGGTTCCCACTCCAGAGAGTCTGATTTAAGAGAAATGGGGTAGAGTTGGAGAACTTGCATTCTAGTAATCTGACAAATAATATTCTGGCTGCCAGCAGAGAACCGCACTGTGTGAACTATGAAGAAAATTGACATGGTTACTATAGATTCAAAACCAAAATAACTGATACTACATACAGAACATGAAGAAATTCTTGAGTACAAAAATCACCATTTTCAACTAAGATGGTCTGTAAGTAAGTATCTGAAGATCTCTGGGCACTGGGGTAGAACAATTTAGAATAAAAAAGGCATTAAAAAATCCAAACCAGGGCTGGAGGGTTAGCTCAGTGGTTCCGGCGCCTGCCTTGCAAGCGCAAGTTCCTGAGTTCCATCCCTGGTAACCACATACAATGCTGGGTGTGGAGACTCACGCCCACCAGCAATCAATGCCACATTCCAGTGCCGGGCGTGGTGGCTCATGCCTGTAATCCCAGCACTCGGGAGGCAGAGACAGGAGGATTGCTGAGTTCCAGGCTTGCCTGGGCTACATAGGGAGCTCAGGGCCAGCCTGAACTGCAAAGGAGACCCTGTCTAAAAAAAAAAAAAAAAAAAAATCCAAACGACTTATCATACTAAATAAACTTTGAAACTTCAGATTTCCTATTGGAATGAAAATGATCACACATTTACAGATCAGGTCTCCCAGGGTGGGGCATGCCTGTAATTCCAGCACTCCAGATGCTGAGGGAAGAGAAGCATCTAAATTCAAGGCTGACCTGGGTGGGCTTCAGGATGAGTTTAAGGCTAGTTTGAACTGCAGAGCAGATGTTGCTTCCAAAAACAAAACAAAAAACATATGAACAAAAGGGGGGAGGGTTGAGATACAGCACAGATCATAATCTACAATGGAAAACAAAAAGCTATTAAGGAGGTTGTTTCTTCCTATTACTAAATATAACGAAATGTTTCTATTCTATCATCTGATAATCAAGGCACTTCTGAAGTTATTCTCAAAATGTATACAATCACATGATCTACTTCGGAGATTCTTTTTGTCACCTGTATGCTCATATCAAGTTTTTAAACAGGAAAGTAAAAAGTCTAGAACTACTTGCTGGGATAATTTGTATTACTATTTTATCTAGAGTATCTTTCTTGCCAAGGCTTTTTTTAAAAATAGGAATGTTTTTAGCCGGGTGTGGTGGCTCATGCCTGTAATCCCAGCACTCGGGGGGCAGAGACAGGAGGATTGCTGAGTTCGAGGCTTGCCTAGGCTACATAGGGAGCTCAGAGCCAGCCTGAACTACAAAGCGAGACCCTGTCTCAAAAAAAAAAAAAAAAAAGAATGTTTTAACAATATAGAAAATGTTTTCATAACACTGATTGATCAGTATTTCTGCAAAGCAACTGAAAGACCTACACTAAACCGAAAAATAAAGATAAAAATTAGTACATACAGGTAGAAATACCATCTTTTAAAAATTATCAGTGTATTAATCTGAATCTGGTATCAAACAACCTGAATACCCCTAATAAAATACAGTGCTCTTAATTTGAGAGGACAGAGATATGCTCTGATATTATCTCCTAAACAATGGAGCTTCTTGCAAACTAGTTTCACAGTACAAATTTTAGGATGAATGTAGCATTAGGCATCACAGTAGGGGGTCAGTGGTGAAAAGCAGGCGGGATGTAGAAAGATACTAGCAGTGTGGAGGAATGTTCATAACAAATAATTCAGGACAACACAACTGAACCTAGTGGAGAGAAATTTCTTTTCTCTCACTTTTAGTAGAATGAATAATTAATTATCCTGACTTATAGTCAGTTGGGAAGGGATTAATATCACATAACATACTTGAGAAATCTTGGTACATGCCAGTGGAATTTTTATCAAAGCTCTGTAATTTAAGTCTGTCTTAGCTTTCTAGTCTCTGGACATTAATCTGTCCTGTGGAGAATGTCACATGAGACTTAGAGCTGCAGTTAAGAAAAAAAAAAAAAAAAGGAGACATTCAGTGTTGGGAAATAACAGTACTTTGCTAAAAGACAGGTGCTTCAAATAATGCCTAGTATGGGATGAATACTGACAATTCAGGTAGACCCATACAGATATTCTATCTGTTAAAAAGAAGTAAAGCAGGGAAAAAAAAAAAGGATCTAGGTACAGTAAGATCTTAGCACTCTGGCAGGCTGAGAAAGAAGGATCTGAAATTTGGGCCCATCATGGGCAATTTAGCTACTGAATCCTGTCTCCAAATTTAATTTTTTTTCTTTTTTCAGTGGTCCTGGGGATCAAACTCAGGCCCTTGTGCTTCCAAGGTAGGTGTGGTACCACTTGAGGTAAATCCCAGGCTCTAAATTAAAAAAATTTTAAAAACATCTAGGGATATATCTCTGTGCAAAAGTCCTAGGTTCAGTTTCCAACACTATGGGGGAGGGACCTAAAAAGAAAACCTCACCACTTTTCTTCTTTATTGTTTTAATGCTTTGGTCTTGATTTATTTAACACAGTAAATTATTTACTTGCCTTTATTCAGTGAAGTTGACCCTGAGCTATATAACTTTTTTTTCTATATATTACTGTAAGACCAAAAAGGTCCGGATTATAAATGGGCATTCAGCAATTAACATTCAAAAACCTTAGACTTTAAGATATTAAAAAGTTCTTAGCCAAGTATGCATATATATAAAACCATTCAAACTGGTAGGGGGCATCTTATAATAGCCCAGGAAAGCACACCATTCACTTAATATTCACGTTATATATACACAAATTGTTTTTAAGTACTTTATAGTATTTCACCTATTCTTAAATATTCATATATAAGGCACTGAGCATACAGTGCTACCCAAATAAACAGTTTACTTTGGAAATTGTTAATAAAGAAAATGTCAAAGTTATAGAGAAGGCACAGGAATGTAGTTCAGTGGTGCAGCACCAACCTGCTAAGCACAAGGCCCTTAGTTCTATCCTTAGTACCAAAATAAAAAGCTACAGAGAAAACTAGCAGGTATCAAAAATTTTTTCTTCTCATCTCTAATTACTTCAAGATATTTCTAGGGGCCATACAACAGAGTATAGTAGTTACACTTTAATGTAGTTTGATTGTCATAAACTCATCAACAGAGAAACCCCACTATTTATAATAATTCCTTATATTTCAAAACACATAACCATTTATCATTAATGTAATATTCTCAATGAAATCATTCACCTTCATACAAGAAGTGGACAAATTCATAAATTTACTTTTTTTTTGACAGGGTCTCACTTTATAGTTCAGGCTGGTCCTGAGCTCACTATGGAGCCCAGGCAAACCTCAAACTCAGCAATCCTCCTGTCTCTGCCTCCCAAGTGCTGGGATTACAGGCCTGAGCCACCACACCCGGCACTGTGGTAAGTGGTATTGATTGCTGGTGGGTGTGAGTCACCACGCCCAGCATTGTATGTGGTTACTGGGATTGGGACTCAGGACCTTGCACTTGTGAGGCAGGCCTTGGAACCACTGAGCTAAATCTCCGGCCCATAAATTTACTCTTTAAATTAAATATCTGATGAAATCATCATTTATGAATTTGAGACACAACGGTAGCAATACATCATGATTAGATATATACACAAACAATTTAGTATTAACTTTATAACAGTTTCCAAAATTTTCAACATAATCATAAGAGAAATCTTTTGTATTATAATTTGTAAGTCTCGGTCAGGTATCTGGGAGTCTACTTAATGTTCCCTGAATAACTATTGTACTACCAGGTTCAAGAACCACTTCTCTAATCTACTGGCTCAAATAAATAAGTGGCAGTGTAGCTCTAACCTCTCTACCAACTTAAGGACCTTCTTAGTTCTGACACATACATAACAGCATATACATATATACAAGGTAAAAACAATTCTCACTATTCTAATGCCAAAGTAGATCTATAAAAAATGTCCAGATCTACTGACTGTTTTAAATCTGCAGGAATTATAAAAATTTTGTCACTTAAAAAAAAG
The DNA here is from genome assembly GCA_004025085.1 of Thryonomys swinderianus. Taxonomy (NCBI): domain Eukaryota; kingdom Metazoa; phylum Chordata; class Mammalia; order Rodentia; family Thryonomyidae; genus Thryonomys; species Thryonomys swinderianus. The sequence continues at coordinate 29,515 of PVIC010014773.1, read as the reverse complement.
TGACTTAAAACTGCCTATTCTTTACATAGCCTACTTGCATTCCCCCCTGACCCTAAGATCTTTACAACCTATGTTTATGTAAATGATGAGATGTTAAAAGATAAAATTCTAAAATATATTTGTTGACTTCTATTTTCTGTATTTAGAAGTTTAAACTTTAAAAAATATTAAAGAAGGATGAGTAAGCAAATTCAATCCCCCGTCAATAGTCACACTTTTCAACTGAGTTCTTTACCATGCCAACTTCTCATTCCTGTTTTCTGAGAGCTAGATATAAATTTAGAAACTTCTGAAGCACATCCTTTACCATGCCTGATATTTCATAAATACTCTTCTTTACCCATTTGGGGTACTGGGAACTAAACCCATGGCTTCTTGCAAACTACCCTGTTTTATCACTAAACTTGGTCACTAAGACACCAACTCCCATAAGTATTTAGTATAGCTCTTTCTCACAATGCCGTCCTCCACTCCAAATCCTCAACCCCAGTCATTATCTGACTCTACACAGTGCATTTTTGTTTTGTTTTGTTTTGGTTTTGCGGTACCGGGGGTCGAACTCTGTCCCTTGTGCTTCCAAGGTAGGCGCGGTACCACTTGAGGTAAATTCCCAGACTGACAGTGCATTTTTTACTGATCCTGTTTTACTAATAAAAACAGTGAGTACTTAGGTAATTCTTTTAATTCTACAGGCTTACTAAGAAAATAAGTGACACTAATTATTTTCACACATATTCAACAGATATCACATGCTTTCGAACTGTGGTGGCATGTAAGAGTCTCTACATTTCAGTATGCCTAGCCATCTTAAGTTCCCCACTGGAAGCTAATTCTACCTGCAGTTTTTTAGACTGACAGACCCCAACCAGTGAGGGAGAGTCCTTGAAGAAGGCCTGAGGAAGAGGCCCCTCAAAAAGATTTTATTTCAATGTTTGGTTAATTTCTCTAAATACTTCTCTGATGAATAGCAAAAGCACACAATACCTATTATCATGACATGATTATACCTAATTTCAAACATATTGCTTTAATTTTTTTTTTTTTTTTGAGACAGGGTCTCGCTTTGTAGTTCAGGCTGGCAGTGAACTCACTATGTAGCCCAGGCAAGCCTCGAACTCAGCAATCCTCCTGTCTCTGCCTCCCGAGTGCTGGGATTACAGGCGTGAGCCACCACGCCTGGCACATATTGCTTTAAAAGAATTTAGAATGATCTTTTAAGGCTACAGATCAAGAGACTTATTTTGGAATACTATCAACTCTAAAAATAAATTGGTCAAACAATTGTTGAACTGACAATATATTTCAAAGTCAAAACAGATTTTTATTTCATCTATGTACTGTTACTCTATGTCATAAATCCTATTATGTCACAGATTCTATGCACTCAACTTGTCATTGTCAAGTGTGTAAAACATAATACTTACATTTCAGTATCAATATTATACTGTCATAACATTACATTATAAGTACTTTCATTCAAAGAAATTAGCAATATGACCAAATCATATAGATCTGACATATTTGTGTGTGGGTGTGTATATGTAACTTGGTGACATACAAATATATAAAATGATTTCACAGCTTTACTTTTCAGATATTCCATAAATAAGTATTTTTTACTACACTGAAACAAATGTTTACAGGTAAAGTTATTTTGAGAGATATGGAAAACAGATACATTCTAAAAAAGGAGTAAATAAAATATTTATATTAAGTTCCTCCCTATACTATAACTAATAAGATAACCAAGTAATTACAAGTCAATGCCACACCTTTTCAATCAGCTTAATCCAACACAACCTATATGATGAGTATTTACTTACAAGGCTGACAAGCATTATGAAGATGAAGAAATATACAACTTTGTCTCTTTCTCAAGAATAATTATAATTTTGTTTAAATAACACACCTTTATTAAATAAGACAGTGTCAGTTCAAAAAATGGGGGAAACATAAACTCAGGAAAGACAGACATTAAACAACAGATATTCTACCCTTTACCGTAATAGCTGGACATGGGCACTTCAAATGACCTGCCCAAGATCACACAGCTTTCTTTCAGTAGCAGGACCTTTTAGATCTTGTTACTCCCATTAAGAGGTCAGTTGCTTTCAACATGGATTAGAGGGAGGAAAAGAGGGAAGGAGGGAGTGAAGGAGGGAGGGAGAAAATGAATACATAAAAGCTAGATACATCAGAGGTGTCATTAAAATCACTGGGCTTTTTTTAAGGACACAAAAAATAGCACATGGATACATTCTAAAAGAAAATGGTGTTACAGATGTTTAGGACTTAGAATTACATTTCTTTTGAATGTCTATTCTACTTGTGTTTTCTGTAACTATGTATTTTTAATGGCCATAAATTTATTTTTTCTCATTAAAAACTAATACATATTTAGAACAGACATTTTGGAATCCCATTAAGGAGTAATGTGGATAAAATTTATGAGGCAGAATCAAATCAGAAAGCATTACTTTTTCAATATCTAATAATGCAAAAAAAAAAAAGGACTTTCAAAGTATTTTAGAGCTGAGGGTGTAGGCTGTTTGATAGAATATGTACTTACTAGTATGCACTAGACTCTGGGCTTTTCTCAGCACCACACACAAGAATGTCCTAGCAGGCATAAGTAATAACAAAAACAATAAAGGCTTAGAAAGTTCTACAAAAACACATCTCCTGGCTTTATCTTCACTTTCAGAGTGTATAGGCAAACAAAATCCCCAAATTTCTCATCAATGTCCTAAATGTGGGAAAAAAGAACTGATAGAAATTGTAATCAACTATTAAATTCAAAGAGTAAAAAATTTTTCAGGACTTGAAGCAGTAAAACTTACAAGGTAAAAGAATAAATAAAGTACAATGAAAAGATGTCTACAAAGTTTTAAAAGAGGTTGTAACTCATCTAGCAAAGATGTCATACTCATAAGGGTAAAAGGTACAGCTTTATCAAGCATGAATGAACTTAGTAAATAAAGCAAATAAAACCCTTATTGGTGCTGTGGCTGTACCTCAGGGGTACTAAATGTGCCTAGTATGCTTAGGGTTCTGAGTTTAATCTGCAGGACCACCAGAAAGCAAGCAAGCAAGCAAGGAAGGAGGAGACAATATAGGCATGATTTGGAAAAGAATTAGGAAGCTTAGGGTTGTGCCAGTGCTTATCTTCTAAATAAAATGAGAAAAAAATTAATGAAAACTGTTAAAGAAAATCTAAGAACTGAGATGCAATTCAAAAAGTTTTAATGTATTGCAATAAAAGTATTTGGCCAATGACTGAAATTTTTACAAAGTAAATTTACAGACAGTCAAGCACAGATCCAGGAATCTGAGAACCCAAAGCAGTATAGACACACACACACACACACACACACACACACACACACACACAAATCCACACTTAGGCATATGTCTAAAAAAAAGTTTTTAGGAAAACATTTATTGGTATACATAATAACATTCATCATTAAGAATTGTACCAGTACATAGTACACCTTGCTTCTTCTTTTACCACAGAAAAATCAAGCACAAAGGAAAATTCTGAAGCGGAAAGAAAACATCCTGTGTACAGTGGGAATGATAATTGTGTGAGATGCATAACAAAACACTTAATATTACCCCTCAAAAATTAAAAACTTCTGCTCTGCAAATTGTTGATGAAAACAGGACACTAATTGGAATAACACACTTGAGAAAATACAACTGCTTAAAAGATTTGTATCCAAAAATATACAGAGGACATAAAGCAACATCCTATCTTCAAGACAGTGAAAAGCATGTAACCACAAATTTACAATATAATATGCCCAAACATTCTTTAAGATTGAAGGCAAAGCAAAGACATAATAAACTAAACTAGAAAGAAAAACTAAAAAAGAAAACCAGTCAAGTTCTTAACTGTTGCCTGCATTAAAGAACTTCTGAACACTACACTGAAAGGAACAGTGAGAAAGGCAGTAAAAGAAGAAAGTAGGTTAGTATCTTAACACTGATAGCTGATAACACTGCTGTCCAAGAAAAACCAGTCACAATGCTAATTTAAAATTGTCTAATTCCCACACTAAAACAACAAATAAAAACCAATGTAAAACTAGTTATAATTTTAATATGTAATCATACTGAAAAGCTGAGTTATTTTAAAATTCGGTTATTTTAAATTAACAGAAAAATCTCAATTCATATGCTAAATTATCATAAAACACTTTTTATGCTTTTTATAAAATTTACAGTACAGGAAGCAAATTAATATCCAAGTGTCCTAAAATCATAAGGTTTTATAACAACTCAAACAAGTATCAGTTTTCACATTTAAATTCATTCTAAATAAAATTCAGTTTCTCGCAAACTAGCCACATTTCAAGTGGGCACATCCAGATAATGGTTACTTTAATGGACAGCAAAAGTGCAGAATTATCTTTTGGTAGTTAAAATTACACATGAATTTCAGGTTTCAGCAATTTAGCACATAAGCCAGAATGTAATAAATATGAAGTTATTATCTAAAATGACAGTAATGCTTTAAGCAAAGAAACCTGACATAATAATATGACTCTTTGAATAAAACGCAACAGAAAAATTGCATAAGAGACTTAGAAAGATGAAAATAAATAAATCCAGAAGGAAGAAATGCAAACGGCCAGTATTTTTTTTTAAGTGGTCAATCTCCTTAGATAGTATAAATTAAACCAACGGTGAAAAAAAAAGACTAGATTTACTGGACTGGGAAAATTGAGACACAACTGCTGTTGAAACTTAATAGAGATGTATCATAAGTGCCATAGGAGCATAAATTGGTATATCCAACAAGGAAAAGTATGGCATTAACTAGTAAAGTTGCAGATAAACATACATAATTTGCAATGTAGGTAATGTGTGTAAGAAGCCATGTACTTAAACATTAATAATGGCATTATCTATATATAATTGCCACAAGCTGAACATAATCAAAATATTAATATTAAACTTGTTAAATTGTAGATTACTTCAAAAGACTCTAAGAAATATACAAAATACAGCTAAATATACAAACTAGGTAAAATTTTAGCAACAGCAGAATTTTAAAAAGATTATGAAATAGGGGCCGGGGACTTAGCTCAGTTACAGCATCTGCCTTGCAAGTGCAAAATCCCAAATTTGATCCCTGGTAATCACATAGCACAATGCGGGGTGTGGTGACTCACGCCCACCAGCCATCAGTACCACACATCATAATGAGGGGTGTGGTGGCTTAGGCCTGCCAATCCCAGTATTTGGGAGGCAGAGTCAGAAAGATTGCTTTGAGTTTGAGGCTTGCCTGGGCTACATAATGAGTTCAGGGCCAGCCTGAATTACAAAGCAAGACCCTGTCTCAAAAAAAAAAACAAGAAAAAAGATTATGAAATAATATATAACCTAGCTATGGGAAAATTACTCTGCATGATTTAGGAATACTGATAGGTGGTTTACAAATTTCAGAAAGAAAAGCTGTAAATAATTACCATAAAATTCTAACTAATCAGCCCAAGATTTAGCTCAGTGGTTCCGGCACCTTCCTAGCAAGGGCAAGGTATGGAGTTTGATCCCTAGTAACCACATACAACAATACTGGGCTTGGTGACTCACGCCCACCAGTAATCAGTACTACATACCACAGTGCCAGCGTGGTGGCTCACCCCTGTGATCCCAGCACTCTGGAGGCAGAGGCAGGAAGATTGCTGCTTTTGAAGCTTGCCTGGGCTACACAGTGAGCTCAGGGCCAGTCTGAATTACAAAGCAAGTCACTGTCTCAAAAAAAAAGAAAAAATCTAACTAGCAAAATCAAGGAGGAAAGGAGAGTATCAGGAATGGGTGGGAAAAAGGATAGTACTTAGGATCCACTAATATTCTAGGTCTTGACTTTGGTAGATGTTCATTAGGTCTATGTTTTATACATTTTCTCTATATTTTTATATTATAAAAAGATTCTAAAACTATCTAAGACACATCAATTGCTTTGCTTTTTTTTTTTTTTTTTTTTTTTGAGACAGGGTCTCGCTTTGTAGTTGAGGCTGGCCCTGAGCTCACTGTGTAGCCAGGGCTCGAACTCAGCAATCCTCCTGTCTCTGCCTCCCGAGTGCTGGGATTACAGGCGTGAGCCACCACGCCCGGCGCTTTGCTATTTTTTGAAAGACAAGATAGAAGACATTTAATTTTCAAATGAAAAAATTTAAGGCACAGAATAGTTTTGATTCCGTCAGAAATGATTATTGTACACACTAAAAGTAGTACCTCACAATTACGCGTAACTAGGATCCACTGGTAAACCTGGGAGGAAATAAAATGTAGAAAAATAGCATCTTTTACATCCCAAGGGACACACTTTATACAATTATACACGCACCATGTAAGAGAAATTTTAGACCCTTAAAGATACATAAAGTATACTTTAAATTATCTTTACAAAAGATAATTGAAAGACCGGAAGTTTCAGTTAAGGGTGAAGGAAATAATGTGAAAAAGAATGCTAATCTTTCAAAGCATTTCGACAAAAGAAAACCCCAAAATTGGAGTGCCTCAGTATTGTACGAAATGGATGTGAAAAATGTGCTATCAGACTATAAAAAGACGACTTATTTTAAAATTTCTCAATTACATTACGTAAGGGAAACTTCAAGGACGCCCTTCTCTGTATCAATCCTAAAACTCAATAGGGATAACTACATACACAATCTCATACAACCCCTCTGAGAACGAGCCACAGACTTGATGCTGTACAACCCAAGACCGGACGGAAATTCGACTACAGCCTTCCCTGCCTTTTCTTTTCCAGACACTTCAGAATTCAGACAAGTTTACAAACTAAGGAATGACAGGCACAATACTCAATATAAGCAATGCTACCACGGAGCTGGTTGAAATCCCTACACCAGGCTTCTCTATTCTTGTGATAGGTCGCCTGCTGCGAGCTCTGGCTTGTCACTAAACTCACCTGTCGAGATTCTCTAGCTCTCAATTGCACTCTCATTCTCGGATGAGAAAAATGTGCTACCCACAAATCTCACCTACAATCCCCAGACAGACCTAGTGTCCTCTGTGCTCACTAAACTAATCGATTAGTCGACAGGGTTAGGGGACAGAACGAGGCCGCCCGGTTTTGGCCTGCCCGGCCTAGCCAAGCCTGTCTCCTCACCACACTCCCAGTCTCCACAGCTTTCAATTCTTCACTTTCGAGTCGTCATTGGCAACGGGTGCAAAAATCTTCTCCTGTGAAGCCAGCCTCAATCATTTTACCTCTCGCAAGAAAAGTCTGCCTGCAGGAAGGCAGAAAGGCAAACGGGATGCAGCAACGGCGGGAACCGACTCAGCAGCTCATCCAGCCACGTTCACGGTTCAGCTTCACCGGCAGCTGCCAGCAGTACACAAACACTCCCGGCATACCCTGCGCACGTACGGCCTCTCCTCCCAAACCCCTCCCGCATAATCACGTGACCTCCTTACACCTCTGTCCACGCCCACTTCCGCTCCTCCACTTTCCCTTAGGTGGAAGGAGGGAGTTGGGGGTGTTAAAGAGTAGCCACTTCCTTCCCTCCCCGCCCCCGCCCCTCTACCCCCTGCTACAATGTCTTCCGGGTCGTGAGTGCCTCGGAGCCTTCTGGGAAAACATCTCATTTCCTCCCCTCCCCCTCCTTCTGCCTTCAACCAACCAGCCTCCCGTCAGAGAGGGGCATGCGCAGTGAGTTTCTCCCGTCTCTTCTACCCGAGCCCCCCCTCCCCCCCCAAGCAGAGAGACCCCAGCAGCAGCAGCAGCTGATGATGAAGAGAGAGGCTGTGGCAGAGGGGGGGCACCTTTTATTTCTATTTTTAAAGGGACAGGACACTAATTTTACCCCAGTTCAACCTTGAATTGAGGGGGGCTGGGGGGAAGGCTGCTGAGTTCCTTCCCCCACCCTCCAGCCCTGAGCCCTGAGAGGGAGATTGAGCCTAAGAGAGAAGGAGAAGGAGTTTCTTCTTCTTAGAAAACCCCCATCCACGACTCCTACCCCCTCACCCCTCCACTCGCCTCCCTCCCGAGCCCCCTCCACCCTCCTTCTCTTTGGCCGTGAGAGGAGGAGAGAAAGAGACCAAAAGCCTCTTAGCAACACAGACCTTTTGCTGCTGCTGCCGCCGCTGCTGCTGCTGCTACTGCCGCTGCCGCTGCTGTTGCTGCTGCCGCTGCCGTTGCCTCTGCCGCTGCTGCTGCTGCCGCTGCTGTTGCTGCTGCTGCTACTGCTGCTTGGCCCTGGCTGGAGACATCTCACTACACCCAGGAGCAGCCACTTCCCCAGCTCTCCTCCTCCTTCTCCTCCTCCTCCTCCTCCACTCCCCCCCCCTTTATTACCCTTTGTGTCATCCTCCACAGCTCCAGGGAAAGCACTCAAAAGTGGGGGGCAGGAAAGGTAAGTGTGTCTGTGGGGGCTCCCTCTGGCTCTGACTTTCACTCCGGGGCAACAGTGGCACCAAACCACATACGCAGTGGAGCTCCGGGGTGAGGAGGGGGTGGTGCTCGGTGTGTGGGGGGGTGAGCGAAGGAGGGGTTGGAGTGGGGAGGGATGTGCAAGGTGGGGTGCCCATCCTGTCAGGGGAGGAAGGGCACTTTTATTTTTATTTGCTGTTGTCAAAAGTGGTTTCTCTCCTCCAGCTAACATCTGATTGTGTCTTGCTCCAGTGGGGTAGAATACAAAAACAACCCCTCCTTCCTCCAATGAGGCGCCAGGGAAAGAGATAGAAAGAGGGACACTTTGTAGATGTCACTTAAAAAATTTCATTTGGAGAGCTTTTTTCTTTTTCTCTAGGAAAAGCTCTACTGCATTTGTTTCTGAGTGGGAAAATGTCGGAAATTGTACTGGAACTGCTTATCCATTTGTAAACCTGAGTGTTTTCCTCTTTTTGGTCTTGTATGTGATTTGGATATTGACTTGAGCGTTGGAAGACTTGATTCCTTTTGCGTTGCCAGTTTAATTTCTCCATTTTTCATTTTGTCTGAGTTGCTTGGAAATTTCCGAATTTTTAGTTGATAGAGGCCTTTGGTTAGGATTTGACTTATATTATTGCTTTTTTATGCTAAATATTTGTTTCATATATGAGTATATAAAAACCAAAGCACAAAATGCTTAAAGTTTAAATGCCATCGGTATTGTTTTCCCACAGATGTTCCTCTTACTTATTTTCCGTAAGATGAAAATTTTACTGTTTCATAATTAACTGAATATTTTTTAATCTTTGTAACTTGTCTGAACAGGTAATCCCCATTGAAAACTTTATGTTGTTCTGGCTGCATGGAAGGCCTAGCCTCTCCATCAATAGTTTGGTGGATTGGTACCACTTTCAGTTTTAACTGAATTATTTATTTACTGTTGTAAATTGAGATGAGTTTTACATCTCCTGGGGTACTGAATCAAATTGCTTACTATATGGGGAAGGAGACAATTATTAAAAATTTTATCGTGAGTCAAAGAAATCATAAACATAATTAGTAATACATTACTTGTAGTTACATATAAATATGAGGCAAATACAGATTAAATAGATAAAAATCACTATTCTCCTTTTTTACATGGTATATTCTTATTGAATAGCTTTCATTCGGTTCTGTACTTTATTTTATAAATGCTAGTAAGTATGTTTCTGATGTAGGCCTTTCCGGTTTACATTGGGAAGTGGTATTTTTATATATATTTCTTTATCCTTTCCTTAGAGATACATGCACACATATACCCTCCCTCCCTCCTTCTCTTCCTCCCTCTCTCTCTCTCCCTCCCTCCCTCTCTTTCTCTCTCTCTCTCTCTGTCTCTCTCTCTCTCTCTCTCTCTCTCACACACACACACACACACACACACACATTCTTTTTTTTTTTCTTATAACTGCATTGGTATCTCCGATCCCATAATTTATGTCAGCAAAAAATATTCATCTGTAAAACAGCAATCTTATGATCAGACTGACTATGAAAATGGCAATTTGACCAACTAGAAAGGATTGAAAAAATATAAATCTAAAAGGATATTTGACCTAAAATCATAAATATGTGATGCTTAATTTTTTATATTTTCTTAATGATAAAAGGAAACCATTATATACATATTTAAGTGACTGAGAAGCTTTGCATAGGCAGAAACTTGTTCTGTAAAATTTTAATTACTATGTGAAAGTAGACATTTATCCATGAGGGAAAAGCTGTGTAGTAGTAAACAATATGGCTTTCTCTTATTCTTGTTATAAAATTGAATCATTTCTTACCTTTCTCTGAAATGTAATTGGTGCGCTTAAACAGAAATCTGTGCCAAATTCAGATTTCTCTCCCAATATTAATACTACTCTTCCAGCTTCACTTAAAATTATTTGTCCTCACCTTAAAACTCCAGCAACCTTGCAGTAAGAGATACAATGAACTTAGTGAATCAATGTAAAGTAAGAAAATTGCATAGACAATAAGTAGTAGTTACCCATTGGATAGGTGAGTCATATTTAGTGTTGAATTGATTATTGTGACTTTGTATTTGTTTTCCTTTAAAAATAATTCTAATCTTACCAACCTTAGGGTAATCCTTTTATGGTTGGATGATTCCAGATCTCTCTAAGTTGGATAATGCTTTATGCTTACCAAGTCTTTTATTTTATGCTTTAATTTTTAAATAGTAAGAACTGCTGATATTTTAAGATGGTAATGTTTCAACTAGATAGTATCTTGGCTGTCACTTTATTCTTTTCTTAATTTTCCATATTTTCAAGGAGTTACGAGACTTGAAGGAACTTGTGAAAAGTTCTAGGCTCTCTGAGTAGGCAAGAGAGAATTCAGAACTCAGAACTCAGGTTTCAACACCTATTATGCTAACTACCTTACTACCCTTCATCAGAAAAGAAACCATCATACATAATTCTGTGTATAGTACTTAAGGATTTTATATAGAAAAACAGATTTTTAAAAGAATATTAAGGTAAATAATATTAAATCTATAATTTTATCCATTCATATTTCAGTCAGTTGTTATTGATCTTTAAAAGAAGTATTTATTTTACTCATTGGAATTTTTTTTTTTTCACTTTTCTTTAGTGGTTCCAGGAATCAAACTCATGGCCTCACTCTTGCCAGGCAGGCACTGCCCCACTGAGCTACATCCCATGCCTGAATTACTATCTTGACAGTTACTTCTACTTCTTTAAATTTTATTTTCCCCTAAACTTACAGTTAATTTGGAAATATACTTTCTATTCTTTTACTAAGGAGCTGTATTATTTAAAAAAATAGAATTCATGTTATAGTACTAATGTTTACTTAGGAATCTTGCCTTAGTGAACTACTTAAGGACAAAGATTTTGGTTTTCTTGGAACTTCTGTCACTCACCTTTAGCACAACACCTTGGCGTATGGTAGGCCCCACTGGTTATCATAATCCATTTTAAATTTCGAGTTAGACATATGTGAATTTCTTTACTCTCAAATGTGAAATTCTATTGTTTTCCTCTTTATCTTCTTTGCTATAATTTTTCAGTACCGAAGTTTTTGGAGAATTTTTTTCTTTTTTTTGCTGTAGTTTTCATTTTTTCTAATTATAGCCAAATTAATTACTGTTAACAATACATATATTCTTAATGAGAAATAAAAATCTTTTCCTTTCAAATCCTTATATAGGATGGCATATGACAAAAGCAATCTATTTTGAATAATGATGTTCATGATTTCACATCAAGTATTTATAAATGTTCAGAAAGCACTTAAATTTCATTTCATTGAGTGAATAATGTACAAGAGGTTGTTGGATTGATTAGCCTGCTTTTACCAACTCTGTAAAGCAACTAAACTTAGGTGACATATTTCCCTGACTGTTTTTTTGGTCCTTACCCAGACAATTACCAACTTTCGACTTCTTTGTGGATATGAAGATTTCTAGTCATCAGTGGGACCCCCACAAAGTCAGCCAGAAAACTTATGTCTAACTTATGTAACTTTGCAAACATGTCTGTATTTGGAATGTATATGAATAACAGATTATGCTTAGCTATTCATTAAACATATATGGAATGTCTACTGTCTGTCAGGGACTGTTAGGATGAAAAACAAGGATGGCCCCCATAATTTGTGAATAGATTTTTTAATTGCACCTGCAGTATATTGGTCATATCTAATTTTGGTTTGCCCAAATACATTTTTATTGACTAAATAGGAGGGGAAAATATATGTTTAAGAAGGATATTTATATATTTTATTAAAAGAGAAAAATATAAAGAAAATTTTTTCATTTAATACTGTATTCTGACCCTTTCTATTCTTTATATAGTTCACTAATTTTAGACTATGAAAATAGTTGTGGCTACCACTGCTGGAATTTTACTGAGCTAACCATAATTTTTTTTTTTTTGACGATGACAAACACAGTGCATTATGTTTTTTCCCCAAAAAAAACTCCAAACTATTTTTTATGAAATTAACTTCATTTTGTTTATATTTCATGTAACAGGTTATATTTTATTATTTATTGAAAATGCATTGTATATTTACATTTTCAATTTTTAGATATTTTCTACCATATTGAAGTAAGTCTAACAGCATAATTTAATTCTTATCCAGTAATTAGTTTGTACTTTTTAAGGATTTTCAGTTTTAATATGTAAGAGATATACTATTCCAAATCTTTATAAGAAACTTTGCCATTTTGGTTCTAAAATTATTATAGTATTTAATGCTGTGTTTGATATATTGATTCTATAGCTTTAGTAAAGTGAGTTAGAATTTTCTTAGTCCATGGGTATTTCGAACACAAAGAATCCTGTCTGAATTTCTGTCATGGCTTATATATGTAGTGGAAAAATGGATTACAGATACTACTGCATTCACTTTTCCTTCTTTAATATGTACAAGGTATGCTTAAAAATACAGTGAACAGTTACATTTTAAAAAATTTATTACAATAACAGATACATTCTATTAATCTTCCTCAGAACACTCTCCTCACTCTGAACACATTTGCCTCATCATTCTTGCCACTTTCTGAAGCAGTTCTGGAAGCCTTCTTTCATGAGTATCTTTAGTTATGTTGTCTTGGCTGCCTCCATGTCCTTGATTAAATCAAAACATTTATCTTTCATGGTCATTCATGAAAGAGGACTTCCAGAACTTCTCAAGAAACTAGGAAGAAATGTTGGGCTATGTGAAACAAAACATTTTGAGAAGGATGAATGGCAGTGTGTCTTTTACTATAATGAGTTTTGAAAATTTAAATATTCACTATGTTTTGCTCATATAAGATTGTTTTAGATTATTTTGTTGGTACAATATCTTCAGATCTCTTTTACATTCGTTCTTAGTTTCTATTTTAGTAGTAACTATACTTATCATTTATTGTAAGTGTGTAGCACTGTGACAGATACGTAAATTTCAGTCAGGGCTCTTTGTGAACTTATTGTCCTTATGTTAAAAAATGAGAAAACCAATTACTAACTAAAGAACACTTCATCATTATATATCAACAAAGTACCCTATCATGTTATATATTTGACACTTTGGAGGTTAGGACACACAGTAAAAAGTATTTGTCATCTGTTCTCTGGAAAACAGTAGAATCATGACTCTCAGCCATTGATAGAGTAATGGAAAATTTCTAAAGACATTTGAGGTTAGAAAACTAAACAAAAAACTAAGTTCTTTGTAAGGTACAGAGCTACAGACCAATATGCAGCTCAAAATGAGATAGACGTAAACATAGTTTTTTCTTTGTATGGCAAATTTGAGCCTTCCACTGAACTTTGTTTAATATGTGCTGAACTCCATTGAGTAGCATAGTTTCTCATATGAAGTTTAGAGGTTTCAACAGTGTGAGAGACAATGAAATTTTACTAAAAAACTTATATAAATGTATTGATAGAATATGTCTAAACAAATAGGAATTTATATTAGCTAGTGCTTTGGTAAATAGACAGATTCCATTATCTTCTAACTCATAAAATTTCACAATTATATTTCAAATATAAAAGTCAGTGTACTTTTCAGTACTAAAGTCAATTATTTTTAGTATGAAAATGGACAACTATGAATTCTCTAGGTGTCTTAATTATTTAACAATTTTTAAGAACAGATACTGAATTAAAATATTTTTACTGTATCTAACAGCATTTTCACATTTTTTCTTTTTAAGAAAAGAGCAATTAACATTTTTCTTTTACTAATTATCTTTCATGTCCATTCTAAGAAAATGCACATTTTCCTACTCTTTGCTTATCTTTACTCTCTATCTCCTTATAAGCATTATACTAGTGCATTTTGAACTGCCGAGTTTGGAAACATTTAAAAATGCTAAAGGAGCTGGACACAGTGACTCCCACCTGTAAACCCAGCACTCTGAGAGAATGCATCCCCCCAAAAAATGATAAAGAAATATTCTGTATCACATGTTACAAGTCAGAAAGTAAAGTTCATTACAAATGGTTGCTGGCTTATGGGAACAATAAATAATCAGTGGTCTAGAATCTGTAGCCCTAAAATTTACTTGTCTTAACCTGAAAGTAATGCAGTTAAAAGTACAGATTCTAACTCTTAAATGTTCTCTATTCAAGATATTCCATTTGGGACCTGGGATTTAGCTCACTGGTACCACTGCCTGCCTGGCAAGTACAAAGTGCAGAGTTCAATCCCTGATTCTGCAAAAAATAAAAATAAAGATATTCCATATCATGTAATATCTAAGAAGTAACGATAATTTGGTATAGCTCTTCAAAGAGAAAAGTTGAAATTCAAATTTATACATATTAAGGTTTATCTTCTAGCTGGAAATATTGGGAAATTGTCCCTTTGATATTGAACTTAGTGTAAAGCTTTTACTTCATTCAGAGTTGGATGTGACAATTTTGAATTATTTCAGTTGACCTATGTAATCCTTTCTTAGAGAATTTGTTATTAAAATCTGTATCAAGTATATCATTAGAACATATTGTTTTAAAGGATGAAAGAGTTATGTAAATCAATCTCAACCTGAATTGGTGAAAATTTTTTCTACATAGATACTATACTGAGTTCTTACCCAACCAGTTAAGATTTCAGCAATGAGACATTTTTTTTCATGCTTTTATTAAAACTTAAATTCTAGCTGGTTGCAGTGGCCTATGTAATCCCATCTGTTTACTCAAGAGACTAAAATAAGTATCACAAGTTCAAGGCCAGCCTATGCAACTTACCTTTTGTTTTAAAATAGAAGAGAAAAATGGCTGAGGTTACAGCTAAATAGCTGCTTACCCTGGGTTTAATCCCCAGTGCTGAAAAAAAGATTTCATTCTTGTGTTACTTTTTTAATTTTGCACCGAATTCATCTCAAATGTAAAACTAATTTTCTTTCTTTTCTTTCTTTCTTTTTTTTTTTTTTTTTTTTTGCTTTTTGAGACAGGGTCTCGCTTTGTAGTTCAGGCTGGCCCTGAGCTCATTATGGTGCCCAGGCAAGCCGCTGCGAACTCAGCAATCCTCCTGTCTCTGCCTCCCGAGTGCTGGGATTACAGGCGTGAGCCACCACGTCCAGCATTGTGGTATGCGGTGTTGATTGTTGGTGGGT
>PVIC010014773.1:0-13885 GCA_004025085.1 Thryonomys swinderianus | reverse complement strand
ACTGGAACCACTGAGCTAACCCTCCGGCCCTTCTCCCTTCCTTCCTTCCTTCCTTCCTTCCTTCCTTCCTTCCTTCCTTCCTTCCTTCCTTCCTTCCTTCCTTCCTTCCTTCCTTCCTTCCTTCCTTCCTTCCTTCCTTCCTTCCCTTTCTTTTTCTTTCTCTCTCACTCTCTCTCTTTTTTGGATACTGGGTTTTAACTCAGGAGCTTGTGATTGCTAGGCAAGTGCAGTGCCCTAATTTAAATCCCCAGCTCTAAAACTTTCTTAAGAGTGAATGAGTGCTAAATTATATTTAGATTTATTCTTGTTTATCTACTGTTTCTTATAAACATGAGTCCAGAAATGTCTACTAATCTGTTGGCTATTAATACATACATACTTAGACTATAGAAACCACTAATGTTGGCAGACTGAGGTACTTCATGTTCAACAAATGAAAATGTTGATTTTTAAATAATTTGCTTACTAGAGTATAGTGAGTTCAACAACAGCTACTATATAAGAAAAGTACTTCTGTTTTTTGGGAAATAAGTTTATCATTAATAATAAATGTCATTGTTAAATGACACAAAAACCTTTAGAAAATCAAATCCTTGATTTTGTAATGGTAGAAATTTAGAAGTTATTTTAACATTTTTCAAAAATAATTTTTCTTTCACATTTGTCATCTTTAGAGTTTATGCTGAAGGTTTTTTGGCTGTAATCTAGTTTAAAGGTTTGTTTATGCTTTGAATCTCTGTTCTGCTGATGGTATTAGAATTCAGGCAAGAGCAGACATCTATCTGTTTATAACATTAAGCTTCAATTAAAGCTACTGTATGTCTGAAAGCTCATACCAGCTAGAAATACCATTAGCAGTGATGTTAATGATTTTGTGTAGCCATAGGCTTCCCTAACTCTTACCATTACTTAAAAATAATTTTGAAAGGTGTTGATATTCAATTGTTTCATATTGTAAAATGAAGCGTGTTTTTATGTTTTATGTTTACATGTTTACAGAGCTTAATGTTTACTTTCATTCTGAGAAGAATATCACATCTCAATTCTTTCTCATTTCCTTCATGTCTCCCCCTTTTTTCCTCCCTCTTATCTTGATACCTTTTTAATAATTATTTTTATAATTATATCTATTTTAGTTTATTCCATAGGAGATTTCCATAGGCTATTTTTTTGCTTACCGGATTTGAATCCCTTTTGAACAACATGATAATATGTTGCCTATTACAAAACAAGGCAGTGGTCACATTATTTCAGTGTCCTTACATCTATGAAAGAGCCTAGGCCCACAATACAAATTTTAATTTAATTTTAGATTGCTTTCCTGGGCTACTACTGTTTCTGTTCCTGATTTCTGTGTGTTAAGTATGTTGGTAAATTTTTTCAGAAGTTTTTGGGTTTTTTAAACTTCAGAATTCTTTAAGAACATTTCTTCAGTTGCTTCTGTTTTTTACAGTTTGCCTAACCCAATTAGAAAATGATTTCAGTTATATATATCTTTATTTTTTTCTATACAGTAGAGAAATGTGTTTTATACATTTTTGTTTTAAAAAAAACCTGAATTTTAGTTTTTGTAATTTTAAGCTTTACTAAATTATATGCATTGTTTATATACAAACATGTTTTTATTGAAGTTTAAATTTAGGGAGGTTTAAGTAACATTATTTAGGAAAAATGCAAAATATTAAACTGAATGAATTAGTGGTAAAATTCCTCATAAAACATGACAATGGAAAAGTGCACGTGACTTATGTAGGCACTGAAAGGAAAAATTCACTTATTTAGAAATAACAAAATAGAAATGTAGAAAATACTGTTATATCTGGAAGAACTAATAATATGCAAAATTTAGACTTAAGGTGAAATACTTGGACAGATTTCTAAAATAAGCTAGACTAAGCAAGTCTCAATATGAATAGTATGATCATATTTATATAAAATACACATATAGAATATTATATTGGTAATGTTTAAGAATGTTACCACCCAGATACATTATACACACTTTAGAGCATATATACCGTATATACATAAAGCACACATATAAATGCATTAAGCAGTAGTCTGAAAGCTGTAAACCAAAATACATTTTTTTGTGTATATGTGAGGTGCTGAAAGGTTGAACTACTTGTTATGTGTACCTTAGCATTACTTGGCTTCATTTATAACAGTAAGCTTATATTCATTTAGTAATTTTGTACTGAAGAAATATGCTAATGCATTAAAGAAATTAAAAAAAAAAAAGAATGACCCGGGAAAATTTTACTGTTGGCCAAATAGTCACATGAGTATATATTTTCAGTACCTTATAGAAAATTTAGTGTTTTGTAACAGTTATCCTAGCTTGGTACAGAAAAGTTTGTCCGACTAATCTTGTTTTATCTAAGAGATTGAAAACAATGAATATAATCTGTCTAGATTTCTGAATATTAAAATACATTTTAGTAGCCGGGTGTGGTGGCTCACTCTTGTAATCCCAGCACTCAGGAGGCATAGGCCTGTAGATTGCTGAGTTCGAGGCTTGCCTGGGCTACATAGTGAGCCCAGGGCCAGCCTGAACTATAAAGTGAGATCCTATCCTGTCTCAAAAAAAAAAAAAACAAATTCATCTTACTGAAAATATATACTCACTATCCTGGGGAAGTATAGATTGGGATGCTGCTGCTGGTGAAGGATACCAATTATACAGTTTTAGTCTGAGGTCAGATAGAATACATAGGTCCAAGAAATATATTCTTTTATTATTTCAACTAGTTATTACATATTCACTCAAAATACAGTTGACATAGTCACTGTAATGTTTTCTGTATTCATCTACTGGTTTCAGTAAAAGAGAAAAATGAGTTACAGGGTTTGAAGATTGAATACTTACGGTTCATAAGTGACCAAACATACTTGAAAGAATTTGGGAATCTTTGTAAAATAACAATGAGCCAAATAGGTTAATATGCTTAGTAAAAAAGTTATTAGAGCTGGGTGTGGTGGTTCACGCCTGTAATCCCAGCACTCAGGAGGCAGAGACAGGAGGATTGCTGAGTTTGAGGCTTGCCTGGGCTACATAGTGAGCTCAGGGCCAGCCTGAACTACAAAGGGAGACCCTGTCTCACCAAAAAAAAAAAAAAAAAAGTTGTGCCGGATGTGGTGGCTCATGCCTGTCATCCCAGCACTCGGGAGGCAGAGACAGGAAGATTGCTGAGTTCGCGGCGGCTTGCCCGGGCACCATAGTGAGCTCAGGGCCAGCCTGAACTACAAAGCGAGACCCTGTCTCAAAAGCAAAAAAAAAAAAAAGTTGTGAGAATTATGCAGAGTTAATCAGCATTGCTTTTTGGGAAGACATGAGTTAATCAGGTAGGAAAGTACTAGACTATCAAAGAGCAGGGTAATTCAGGTAAAAACAAAACTTCCAGTAAGATGAAGTGATTAGTAAGCATATTTTTATTTGAATGCCAAGATTAAAATTCAGCATCACCTGGTAAATTAGGGAAAGGGTTAAAAATACTATATAGTCAAATTTAGTTTTGTTTTTGTTTTTTTTTTTTGCAGTACCGGGGATCGAACTCTGGCCCTTGTGCATCCAGGGTTGGCGCGGTACCACTTGAGCTAAACCCCCAGCCTTCAAATTTAGTTTTTAAGTGCTTATTTTCCAGAAAGTAGATCAGAAAAAAAAATAAAAAAGGAGTGGTGGTAAATGTACACAAAAATTAAGGAATTGAATAGCTCTTTGCAATTATGATTAGAAAATTATTGGAATCTGAAGTAAGTGTATACAGATATGAGTTGAAAATGAAACACTGTTCTTTAAAACAGCAAAACATGTAAGAATACTGAGAAGTTTTTTTCTTCTCATAATTAAAATTCATACCCATGTTGGGCCATGAGGCCAGTTGTAAAGAGTACATAATTAAAATGCATATTTTACATATACAGAAATACTCTAAGTAACAAAAGACGATAGCATGTTTTCTCTACTTACTTTACAAATTTTGTTTTTATTTTCAGGTACCCATATCATGTAACTAAATGCTCTTATCTACCCTTACCAGCAAGAATTGAACTTTTTATTTGGAAAATAGGCAAATTTAAACATGCTCTATCGAGTATGGCTCTGTATCTTGTTTTTAACTAAGAGACAATGAGTTTTATTTTAAAATTATGTAATTGTCATTGACTCGGTGTTTGCTACCTCTTTTTACAGTGATTTGCTAGTATGTTCAAAAAATGCATGGTGATACCTGTTATGTACTTACTGGGTTCATAAACATGTATCTTGCTCTTCTAGAACTTATACCCTAGAGACAGAAAGATACTGATCAAATAATCACATAAATAAATGCAAATCTTGAATTTTTCAATTCCTATAGAGAGGCACTTGATACTTAATATCTTGTTTTAAGAAAGAGAATTTAACCATCAGTGAGATCAAAAACGGAATTCCTATAGAGAGGCACCTGATACTTAATATCTTGTTTTAAGACAGAAAATTTAACCATCAGTGAGATCAAAAACGGGGCACTTTTTGAGGAAGTGTTTATTTAGCTGAGACCTCCCAAGAATTAGAGTGAACTTGATAAAGACTGTAGAAAGAGTGCTTGAGAAGGAACATTGTTTATAAAGATACTGGGAAGAAGGGAAGCACAATATCCAAGATTATTTAAAAGGTCAGTTTGGAAGAACCCTGGAGAAAGAAAGGGTGCATGAGGAAGTGATGCTGGGGAGTTAGAAGCCTTAAATTGAATATTTAGACTACAGTTTTTATGCTCAGAATATGCTTATTAATTATAGGAGGATTGTGTTTTTAGAGATAATTTCTATTTCAGTCTAAAATTCATAGTGCAGTAGTTGTGGTGAGCCAAGTGTATAGTCCTGGGACTTTGACATGGTGAAGGACGTCTTAAGTTCAAACCCATCCTGGACAACTTAGTGACTTGGGAAGACCCTGCTTCAAAATTAAAAAAAAAAAAAAATGAAAAGGATCCTAGGGATACAGCTCAGTGTCAAGTCCAGTGGCCAATCCCAGTACTAAAACAACCAAGAAACAAGTAAATAAAACTATTCTTTCACATGAATCATAGTTGCAGTGTTATTTCTCTAAAACTCATTGTAACACAGGTAACAAAAACTTGTAAACATAATAACCTTAATAGAATCAGGCAGAAAATAAAAATGAGAGGATTAAATATAATGCTAGCATTGAAAAAAAAAGTCTTTTTTTGGGGATGGACTAAGCTGTGAATCATGAAAAGGAAAGCACTCCTTCAGATACACTACTAGGCTGATATGGCAGAGATCATAACATGGTGGTGATGAGACAACTTGGGAAGACCCACAGCTGGCCCCTAGATGTAAGGGTGCCATATCTGGAGCAAATTAAGGCAGAGAGGGTAGAAAACATTGAACATTCAAAAATCTAATGTATATTTATTTCAGCTATGAGAAGCATTTACACATTCTCTTATGTATTGATAAGAAAAGTAGTTACAATACAGTGTGTATTTTAACACAATACAATAACAATACAGTGTGTATTTTAGTTATATTTAGGATAAGTCATATAGTCAGAAGTGATTATAAATTACTAAACTGCATTAGCCATTTCAAGCCAGGGTATGACCTTTACATATATTAGTGTATCTAACTTGGAATAGTACTTTTAATGAAGAGGAAGTTTAAAAAATATAGTTTTATCCTCCTTTTCATATAATTTATAATTAGCCTCTGACTACCAGTTTCTGTGTTAAGTATTCAACAATTTCATTAGGTTTAAGAAATGTGTGGAAAGGCTGGTGATTTAGCTTAGTGGCACCACTGCCTGCCTTGCAAGTGCCAGGTCGTGAGCTCAATCCCCAGTACTAGAAAAAGAGAGAGAGAGAGACAGGCAAACAGACAGACAGGCAGAGAGACAGAGAGAGAGACAGGAGACAGAGAGACAGGAGAGAGAGAAAAACATGGAATATTAAGAGCATTGTAGTTCATGGTGACACTGAGCTCACTATGTAGCCCAAGCAAGCCTCTAACTCAGCAATCCTCCTGTCTCTGTCTCTCAAATGCTGGGATTACAGGCCCTGAGCCACCACGCCCAGCATTGTGATGTGTCCTTTGCTGGTGGGTATGAGTCACCACACCCCGTATTGCTGTATGTGGTTAACAAGATTCAACCAGGGACCTTGCCCTTGCTAGGAAGACACCAGAACCAGGGAGCTAAATCTCTGGCCCATGCATCTTGCTTCTTAAAACAGTTTAGCATCTAAAATTGGAACTACGGAACTGAGTTTATTATATATTTTAGTACTGATTTATTTATAAAATATTCTAAGCATATTATTATTGCTAATATTATTTAAAACATTAATGTTTTATGCACCTAGCTAGCAGGCCACTCAGAATTCATCAATCCAACAGTATTTGAAAAGTTTATTAGAACATTTTAAAGCAAAGCTTACTGAATTTAATAACACAGATGTCAGGGTAACTCCTTAATAGAAACGAAGATTCATTTTGACATCATTTAGAATTAATGTGTTGTTTTGGTTTTATAGCTTCTCACTGTCTTTTTAGCAGGATATATTTTGAGAACCCTCTACTTTTGTTACATATAAATAGGTATAATTGTAAAAAGTTGCCTTCATCAAATAAGATTTGCTGTTGTTTTAAAGAGTGGTGTGTTTTTTTTTATTGTGGTATCTCTCCAGAGATATCAATAGTAACTTCTGAATTTTCAATAGTAATCACTAACATTTATTGATTGCTTTGTGCTACTTACTGTTTATGGAGAGTACACATTTTCTAGAGTATTATATTTAATTTTCTAAAAACCAGGGGAAAAAAACAATATGAGGAACATGCTTTAAAAAGTATTTCTTCACATTAATTCACTGCTTTAAAACAGCCAAAAATTCCTGTTAAAAATGTAAAACTGAGATAAATAGTACTTTCTCTCATTGTATCCTAGTATATTTGGGGAAGAAAGCTTATGAAGTTTGTCTTTGAATTTAAATCCTTAATTTAGCTGTATGTTTTCATACTCTTCTGATGACCCACAATGACAATTAACACCTATTTATCAGTGGGGAAAAGACCTGAGAGCTTTCAGAGACATTCTTTGATTTGATCACTAGATCCATTTGCTGAACATGATGGTTCACAACCTTTTCAGAAACTATTGTTTCTGAACTTCAGTTTATCATCAGTAAAATTAGGATAGTGCTGCCTATCACAGAGTTGTTTTACATTTTAAATGTTAGAGTTCATATGAATTTCTAGCATGTTGTGGAAATTCACCGAAATTTGATTTCCTTTACTTTTCCCTCTAAAATTAATAACAACTGTGCTTCAGAACCTTTAAAATGAGTTATACATTAAGAAATGTTGTTTTTTTCCCTCTAAAAAAAAATAAAATTATGGCCAGGTGCAGAGTCCTGAATTCCAGCACTTGGCAGGCTGAGGCAGAAGACTTGGCTTGAGATTTAAGCCAGTCTCCACTATCTAGTGAGTTCAAAGCCAGCCTGAACTGCATAGCTAGACTCTGTTTCAACAAAACAAAAGAAAAGAAAACAAAAACTTATGTTACTGGTTTTTAAAGCTATTTAAAGTTTTTTTCTGAACTCTATAGTTAGGGTCCTAATCTTGTTAATCTTTGTCATCTTTGTTGTATTAATAAAATGGACATTTATAAATGTAGGACTCTGAAGAAAAATTAGAGCAGTCACACTTAATGTAAATACTGTAGAGTTTGTATTGCTTTTGGTGGATATTATCATTAAATAGCAAAAGCATAAATATAATTTCTTTCCTTTTCTTAACTTTTTGAGTTTCTTTATACAGTATGGCAAAAAAGTCAAACCATGGACTCTAGAGCCAAACCGAATTCAAATCCTTGCTAAAATCCTTACTAGCTATGGGTATTTTAATCCTCACATGGACCTCATGATTGTGTGTGCCTTTAGGTAACTTAATGAATTTAGATACATATTAGTAGCTTCATATTATTATGCTAAGTGGCTTTTATGTTAAATGATATAACTGCTGTAGTAGTTATATGTACTGCCTATATATTCGTCGTAAAGTAGAAAAAAGTGACTAGTAAGTCCTGGCAAGTATCTAATTTTGTAATATTTCATGTGAGAGATTAAAACAAATTCAGTTTAACCTATATTTTTCTTCAAAATATTTCAGAATTTTTTATAACATTTTATATTTGCTGAATTCTTTTATATTCTTTTTTTTTAACTTACTGGTGGGAGATAATAGGGAATATACTGATATTTTTTTAAAAAAGGAAATTGAGACATGCAGAAATGTTTGGGAACTTTTTTTTTTTTTTTTCTTTTGAGACAGGATCTCGCTTTGTAGTTTAGGCTGGCTCTGAGCTCACCTTGTAGTCCAGGCAAGCCTCAAACTCAGCAATCCTCCTGTCTCTGCCTCCCGAGTGCTGGGACCACAGGCGTGAGCCACTCTGCCCAGCACTGTGGCATGTGGCATTGATGGCTGGTGAGTGAGAGTCTCCACGGCCAGCATTGTATGTGGTTACCGGGGATCAAACTCAGGACCTTGCGCTTGTGAGGCAGGCGCCAGAACCACTGAGCTAACCCTCTGGCCTACATTTGGGAACTTTTAAAATATGACAGTAGTAAAGTCATGAAAAATATTAAAGTTATCATTGAAAATATTTTTTTGCCAGAGTGTTGAACCAAGCTCTCTGTACTTTTGAAAATTCAAACAAGCGTATTAGTTGACAAAATAAAAGTTAAAGACATACTCTTCCATTCTTCATAACATTTCATTGTCTTGTTTCAGTGTGTCCTTAAAGCTTACTCACTGGGATATTGCATGAAAGCATATTTTACATATTTTACATGGGATTAGACTAATTAAAGTCAATCATTAGCTTGACTTACCTCGTTTAGTGTAGGACATTTAAGGGCTGAATGTCATTCTTTGTTGTTTTTCTGTTGATGGCTTTTTCTCCCTGTTTGATGAAGTGGGTCAAACACTCCTCTGATTCTGTTATCGATACTCTCTCAGCAAAATAAATAAAAATAATGGGAAATGAAACTTAAAATTTGGTGTTTTGATAATTTCCAGTATTTATAGAGATTTTCACATAAAAGCCACAGATACAACATCCCTACTACTTTTCATATCATATTTAGATTTAAAGAATTTTTTTTGTTTTTTCTTTTATTCATACCACTAATTAGGTACATGGATTTGGAAATTTATTTCAACCAGTACTCCAATTCAAAATATGTTATCTTACAAACTTCTATATAATTCAATCACATTAAATTTCTGCTAGAAAAATAAATGTATATTTAAACATGCTTTTTAAAGTTATAACTTACTAAAAGAATTATTTTCTTTAAGTGAAAGATTCAGTGGACATTTTACATTATCAGTAATGCTAAGAGGCATCAAATTCTGACTTCATAATAGCAAATATTTCATAAGCAGAAATTTGAAGGAAAAGAACATACATTGTTTTACACATAATTATACTACATACAATTATGTAAGTTAGAAAATAGCCCTAGGACTTAAAACACAGCCTTAATTTTTTCATAGTGATATTAGTAAGTCTACATGTTCATTTACCTGTTAGTGATTCTGCAAATAATGAGTACTTTCTATAAGCCAGGTTCTCAGCAATAAATAAGACATGGACTATGGAGTTTATGTCCTATCCAGTGAAGACCAATATTAAAGAAATATTCATAGGAATGATATATATTACACACTAATTCTTTGGATACATAGAGAATAGCAATATAAATTGAATTACACACCAGAGACTTGTAAGTGATAATAATGAAGACAGGATTTTTTTTCATTCTTTCAATTTATTGATGAAGACAGTGACCCAGAAAAGGTTGATGGTTTATCCAGGCTTTTACAATAAGTAACATATCTCATCTCCAAGTGTCTGTTATATGAAATCAAAAATCTGAAAGACAGAAAATCAAACAAGAAGCCTAGAAAGTTGGATTAGTCACTTTGAATTTTAATGAAGTTAACACAGTTTGAGAAATATTAAAGTTTTTATGCTTCTTTAAATTTTATTTGAATTTATTTAAATTTCTCTTGGTTTACCTTTAGCATTTAGTGTCTCTGTATTTTGCTAAGCTCCATACTTGCACAGAAATTTTTAAAGAGAACACTGTGACCCTGGATGCCAATTATGTTGGTGCCATAGTTCTCGGCCTCTGCTCTGCAAAAAGTTTTTAGGGCTATGTGTTTTGTTTTGTTTTTATTTTTTTCCTTGAGTGAAGAAAATTGTTTCCTTTAGTTATCCTTCACTTACTAAGCTATAATCTGCTTGATGCTGAAAAAAAGAAAAATAGAGGATATTGAAAAATTAAGGACTTTTTTTTCTGGGTAATTTTTATCTAATGGTTTGAAATCCTTTTACTCTAGACATATCCTAATGTGTTTCATAATGTAAGAGTTCACGATAAATTAAAAAGGGTATTCTGATCATATTTAAGATTTTAAGGGAAAAAGATTTGCAAGAAAGATAGTTTTTATCCTAGTTTCTATTAGGCTTTTTGATCTTACTTTTGGTGTTATTGTTTAAACAAATTAAAGGATGATTTTATTTTTTAAAAGAGTATATTGAATAGGAAAACTAGATACATGTCTTAGGAACTGAGTTGGGGACAGCAGAGCACAATTATAGGATCACACTTTGAGAAGTAAATCAACTGCTTGAAAGTTGAGTCTGCAAAGCTAGACATAGTAACAACAGGAAACATCCCACCTACAGTACATATGGCAAAAGAGAAAGATACTGAGCAGACTACTGACAAAAATAATGGCTGGCAGTTAAATCAAATATTCTGTTTTACAACCTTAGATCTGTCATCTCTAAATAAAGATAATCTTTGTTCCAGATATGAACATTTTAATTTATAAAGAAACTTTGTCCTTAAGTATTCCACTTTGTATTTGTATATTATTTGTAGTTCGGTTTTAATGTGTCCTATATTCTTGAAGCTGTAGTATTTTCTTAGTAGATACAGTTTCTCTCTTAGCAGTACATATTAAATTCATTTTTAATATTAGGCCAATTTTTGAGATATTTATGGCACAAAAAATTGATCATACAAAATGTTTAAGGATATGGTGAAAGAATTCCTAAAATAATTCCTTTAAATAAAAAGCTCTTTGATATACTTGTTAGAAAACTCAGTACTGTAACATCAGAAGTTACTGTGGTTGAATAGAAACTAGAAATGAGGGAAAATACTTCTGAAATTGTAAGACAATGAAAAAGTATTCTGCACGTAGAGATTACATCTGATTCCTATATTTTACTTAGTTGTATTTTATTATCTTTGAGATTAGTGTCTAGAGTATATATGAAAACACTATGGAATAGGAATTACATTTTAACAAAGGTGTTATAGTTAATGCTTACTGAGTGTAGTTAAGCATATAATGTAATATTGGCATATCAGTTATATTTCAGAATATCTTTGACTAAATTTGAGAAAAATTGACTTTGGACAGATGTTCTTTCTCAGTAAAAGTGAATTGAATAATCTGTAATATCGGATTATTGTCTAGTTTGATGTTTAATATTCAAAGTGTCCTCTAGTAAGTATTATCTTTTTAAATTCTTGAAAATTACAAGTGAGGCAATGACTGTTAAATCAGAGCATGTGTGATATATGGACAGATTAGAACATCCAGCATTCTGATCCTATGTTTTCTGTGGTTTAATTAAATAACAGTTATTTCAATGCATATGGAAGTTGATATGTATCTAATGAATATTCATAATCATTGAGATTCATAATTAGGCAAATATAAATAATTGCTGTAAATCACAATGATAGCTTATTAAAATATGACTCTTTCTCCTTTGTCTTAAGTCCACATCAATTTTGAGTATACATACAATTTCCTCTTCATCATGTATGCATTAACTGCTTTTCCCAATCTTCGCATGTCAGGGCAGTACTTTTTTTTGTTTTTCCATTTATCTTCTCTCTCCTAAGTCAAGGTTAGTGGTTTTGACTCTGGACACATGTTAAAGTCATGTATAAGTAACCCCTACCTACTTACCTACATATCTTTCAATCTCTGTCATTTTATTTATGAGAACTGAGCCTAGGTCCTTTATACTGATTTATAGACTTTCTTCATTTTTTTACTCACCCCCTCATGCCTCTCAACCTCTCCCTCTTCTCTTTCTTTCCCTTCTTTGGAAGCAGGTTCTCTTTGGAGGCTTTACTTGAACTTGCAGCTATCTTGCCTTAACCTCCCAGAGTACTGGGATTGTAAGATAGATGTCAACATGCCAAGCTGGGTCCTCACTTGTACGTCAACATCATTGAGGTGGCAGACCCTGTTATTTTTCTAACTAAAAGCCCTTTAGGTGATGCTTTACTGCAGCCATAGTTGAGAATTACTGTTCTACGGCTGAGATTGCCTGTGTTAACATTTATGAAATTGTCCTGCAGTATCAGTATCAACATCAGTTCATTATGTGTTGTAGGGCTCCGAATCTGGACTAGGTATATGTTGTTCAGAGAGTGACACTAGTATGTGGCGAGGAATTCTTGTGAGGATGATGTCTAGATCCTCACCTCTAGTTTCTGAGAGTAGAGTAAGAAATATGAAAGTGCTATCCTGGCTCAGGCAATGAAAAAATTAGGAGTGGGAACTTTTGACTGATCAGTTGAAATCAAATTGAGTTTAGAAGTCTCAGGAGAGCAATTTTTAAAAATTATTGTTGTCCATTTGTGTCCTGAATTCCCTTGAAGTGGACTTTCAGAAGGGCCACCAGCAGGTTGTCATGGATGGCCATTCCTAGAAAGAAAGATGGAAACCCAGTATTAACAAGCCTTCCTACTTATTTTCCCCTCTTTGTACCTGCATACATATTATATGCTCACACATATCACACACTGTGGCCCACTTACTGTAAAGCAAGTAAAGTTACACATACTTTGATGCAGAAATTGATTACTGTTGCCTTGTACCTGCTGCCTTTTGTTTGTTTCCACTTAACTTTTAACCCTCCAGAAAACAAAGCATCTTTAATACCTATTTAGTTGAACTTGAAAATCCTTACATAGACTTTCTCCTTAGAGATTTTTTAAAAAAAAACTTCTTTAACATGTGAATACATACATTGAAAGTTTTTCATAACATAGTCTTAACAAATTAAATGTCACTATATCAATGGTAGTGAACCTACAGCACGTGCATCACAGTGGGCTGTTCGTATCATTAAAAGCTCTAACAGTAAAGATAAACATTTTAGAGCTTGCAGTGACAACAGCCTGCTGCGGCACATGTGTGTCACCACTCTACATTTTAATCTCAGCAAAATGACAAGGATGATGAAGTGCTGTCTTTTGTTTCCTACTTTGCTCTTTACCTTTATTTGTTAACAGAAACTTAAAAGATGTACAAAATAATTTTAGCCTGTTATGCCTCAGGTAAGCAGATTAGTTGTAAGTAAGTGATAAGCATGCAATACTTTTGCTTTGAAAAGATAATATGGGGATATAAGTAGTAAACAGCATTATAATCAGAATTATTATGTGGATGTTACCATGGTTCAGAAAAGCCATAGTTTTTCTTCCTTTGTTTTCTATGTAGTAGCCATTATAATAACTAATCATGGTAGTGAACTGAGAGTCCAGGAATTATTATTTGCTATTCTTCTTGACAATTTTTCTACTATTTATTTCTAGTATTGTGTAGCATTTTAAAGTTGTGTCCTCCTTTATAAAACTGAAGGGAAGCTATGGAGGAAGAATAGGGGTTTACAACTTAACAGGAAAAGAATTCTCACATCAATGAGTAAACCATAGGGAACTTCAAGCAAAAGGCCAAAAGGCCATTGCATTTTCATTTTTAAAATAATGTCCTTGATACA
>PVIC010014772.1:0-36095 GCA_004025085.1 Thryonomys swinderianus | reverse complement strand
CACACACATATACCTATTGGCAACGATATGGGAGACCCTGAGAATACTACTTCTCCCTGTGCCCTTTCGTAGCACAGCAGGAAAATTCAGTCCAAATTCTTGCATTTAAATGTTAGTGTCATCTGTTAGCTGTGACATCCTGGACAAATGACTGAGTTATTCTTTTTGTCAGTTCAGTCCTCTGCATAATGGCTACAATGATTCTTACGTGATAAGATGCCATCAGGCTGGGCACATGTGAAAACAAGCTTATGTGAATGTCAGTTGGGATCCTCATGAGCCATAAACATCTATCTATCTATCTATCTATCTATCTATCTATCTATCTATCTATCTATCATCTATCTATCTATCATCTATCTACCTATCTATCTATCTATGTAATATAATGTAAAGTAACAGAAATACCATGTGTGGGATGGACAGACTCTCCCCCCACATGTGCTCTCCTCCTCTTTTACTCTTGATCCTTTTGACAAGTCCCTCTGTGAGTCACAATGCTCATCCTCTAATGTGCCAGAGGGAGAAGACAGCAGTGTAACTGTCTTTGCCGATCCAACACATCCTGGGTTGGGTTGGTGGCATGTTATGCAAAGAGAAGCCCTGAATCAGAAACCCATCCAGGTGACCTTTCAGGGGATTCTCAGATCAAATAGTAGTATATTGGAGGGCATGATCATTGGCAGGACAGAAACATGATGGCTACCTCTGTTCCTGGAAAGCCTGAGCTGGCCTGCTTGGTCCCCCACCCCTCTCACATTGGGGAAAATACCCGTCTTGCCACCTTACATCTAGTACACATGACCCTCACCTGCTCAGGGTGTTGTATCTGCCTCTCCCAAGGCCAGCAAGTTTATAGGCTGGCCTGAAGTCTGTAAGGTCAGGGTCTCGGGCACTCTGTCCTTCTTGGGTAGTGATATCTTACAACTCTTCGCAACCTCTTTCAAAACTTTTGGATATGAGGTGACACAAGAAAAGCCCAGTTGCAGGCAACAAGAGGAGTCTGGAATGACGACAGAAAGAAGGGCCGGGGAAGAGGGCAAAGGAAGCTGCAGTGTCCCCTGTGTTCCCAGGCTGCTGTCCCCAGGCTGCAGAAACCACTGCTAATCTAGGGCACTGTCAGCCTTGAACATTTTAAATTACTACTATTCCCATGCTGGTTTTAGTAGAATTGTTTCTTAAAACTGTTCCCTGTTGTTAGCTCTCCCTGTTGTGCTGTGTGTTTGTCCTTCAGCACTTTTGGCTGGGGTGGTCTTGTTTTCATAATGACTTTGTTAATGTGCTGTGAAGCCTAAGAGTTCAGATATGTATCAGGTATGATATTACTGGGTGAATTAATGACATAGTACAATGACTCTCCAACCTTGGAAGACACTATACTTCAGAAAAGTTTGCTTATCATTTTAAGGTAGAAGTTACTGGACTATTTAGAAAGGAATTGAAAACTACAAGACTTTCTAAATTTTTGATATATGCATTAAGAAGTACATACAAATTACACTTAAGGTTTACGTGTTGTCTCTGAACACAACCAGACCCTCAATTTTATGAAAGAAAAAGGAAAGATCTATAGAGATACCTCAGCAAAGATGTATCAGTGGCAAAATAAACCCTTTGACACATGCTTACTTTATACTGTTATGAGAGTCATACTAGCCCTTTAAAATGGAAGCCTCAGCAGTATTACAATATAGTATAATATATTAAACAATTGACCTAGCATAACTGAAACATATGTTCATGAAAGTTTTTATATGCTAAGTTACAGAGCTGGGCTTCCATGATATGGAAAAAATGACCAGAAACCATTTTAATTATTATTATATTTGTGTGTGTGTGTGTGGTACCAGGGATCAAACTCAGGCCCTTGTGCATCCAAGGTTGGCATGGTACCACTTGAGCTAACTCCCCAGCCCTTCAGAAATCATTTTAAAAGTTTAAGTGCAGATAGTGACAAGTGGTGTTTTCATGTGGGGCAGAGCCCTACAGCTGCATCCTAGAGACAGGCCAGAGGGGCCAGGCGGGACAGGATGGATGGTTAGAAGGCATCCTGGTGAAGATTCAGGGGAGAGGCGGAGGGCCGCATTGGAACTGGATGCTTGAGAGGTCAGGAGGACTCGGCAGAGTCGATCAGTCATGCAGCGGGCATGACTGGGAAGAGCCGCCGTGGGAACAGCAGAGGGGTGGCTTCCTATAGGGCTGGGGTGATAAGTCCCGTCTCGGATGGCTGCATTGGAGATTTGGGACCCCAGGTGGGCTGGTCGCAGGCAGCTGTGTCAACCAGTAGGAAGCTCAGGGAGAGGTCAGGGCTGGCTTTATAGACTGAGGGGCTGAGGGCAGCAGAGAGGAGACAGCTGGGTTGTTTCAAAAGAACGATCTT
Source organism: Thryonomys swinderianus (assembly GCA_004025085.1). Taxonomy (NCBI): domain Eukaryota; kingdom Metazoa; phylum Chordata; class Mammalia; order Rodentia; family Thryonomyidae; genus Thryonomys; species Thryonomys swinderianus. Next base: position 33,715 of record PVIC010014772.1, on the reverse strand, counting down.
CTGGAAGGTTTACCAGAGTAGACCTCTCCCATCTTGAAGCTCCTTGACAGTTTTCCATTGCTCAGAAAGCAATGACAAGCCCCTTGATGTGGTTGGTGGACAAGGCCCACAGGGTTTGGCCCTGTGTACCCCACTAACCTGACTGACCTGCTAGGCTCTCACTCTCAGTCCAGAACACAAGCTTTCTTCAGGCTCTTCTTTGTACCAAGTTGTCATGCACACAGGGACTGAGCACAAGTTGTTCCATTCTATATTTCTTTTATAAACTCTTAGATCAGACAAAACTCTATGCAATGACTATCAGAGGTAGCTGCCTTTCAGTTGGAGGCAATAGACTGGAAAGGTGCATGAGGGAACTTTCTAGAATGACAGAAGGGTTTTCTATTTCTCCTTGGCTTACATTTGTCAAAATTCACTAAACTGATCACGTAAGATCTTATCATGGCTGGACACAGCAGCACATGCTTATATTCACAGCTACTTGGAAGGCCAAGGCAGGAGTGTAAGTTCAAGGCCAGCCTGGGCAATGAACAAGGACTGTTTCAAAATAAACAGTGGGTGGGGCTGGACACGGAGCTCTGTGTTAGAATACTAGCCTAGGATCAGTGAAGTTCTGAGTTCAACCTCTAGCCCCACAGACAAGAAACTTAACTGTTTTGTGCTAACAAAAATTGAAAGAATGAAGGAAAGAATGGAGAAAGGAGGAAGGAAGAAAGGAAGGCAGGCATATGGCCTTGCCAGAGAAATGCATGCTGTGTAAAAGGGCAGGAAGGAGGCAGCCTCCGCTCAGAAGGACTACGCTATGCTTTTCCCCTTTAGGCAGAGAAGGGCTTGGGCAATTGTGCACAGGTGAATTACACCACCTTGGTAAGGCAGCCTTGGTGATGGATGCGATTCCTGGAGTTGGGCATCTGCTGTAGTCAGGGGGATTTTGCAGAGGGTAATTTGGAGAGTCTGGTTGGTTGCAGCAGCACGTGCAATGTTATTTTTAACCTCCCCACAGGAGGGAATAGCTCTCTTCTGGTTGCTAGGGAGATTGTGTTCTAAGCGGTTTCATATTGGTTTCTAATTTTTAAAGTCCTGGGGAAAACTAGAAACTGCATACGGCAGTCCTGATGTGTGGTACTGGGATCGTCCACCTGCTAAGGGCAGCTGCTTTTCTCCTAACACCGGTGTGGGGACCTGTCAGAGAGGCTGTGATGGAGCTGCACATGCTGGCCCTCCACTTGGGGACTCTACAGGCTACTGAGGAGAGTCAGGCTGGCAGGACCTGCTCAGACCTCAGGAAACTTATCCGAATGAGTCTGTGACCCTGGCAGTGCCGGTTCCCAGCAGAAGGCCTATCCTCAAGCCAAATTAACCTTGCGCTTGATGGAGTCAGGACAATTTCTCTCAAGACACATGCACAGCAGAAGTCTCTCTCTTTTCTCGCTCCAGGGTTGTTTCCCCCTTCTCTGTAGAAAGCCCTCATCCTCAGGGAAAGAGTGAGCCCCTCTTGGGAGACCTGCAGACTCTGGGCTCCATCCTCCTCACTCTCTCCATCTGTGTGATGGCTGCACTCAGATGCTCAATCGAATGCAGAGAAGATTCCATGGTTGGACTTCAGCGGAGGAATAAATAAAATAAAATAATAAAGCAGGCAGTTATCCAAGCAAGCGGGCCACAACCCTGGATATGAATGAGGCTTTGCCTCCAGACGGATGTGTTTAACCAAGCCATGTGAATCCAGATTGGGAGCTGGAAGAATTATGGTGATCATGTTGGACTCCAGCCCAAAAGAGGCTTGCGTGTGTTATCGCCTACAAGCAAGAATGGCCAGGGAGGCCCTGAGCCAGCAGGGAGAGACTCTGGAGAGTGGCAGATGACTGTCTCCTGGCGAGTGAGGGTGGATCTGGGTATCTGCATTGTGAGGCTGGAGAACAAGCAGGAAGAGGCGGGACGTGAAAAGTTTGACAGACAGGAATCCAAGGCCCACAAGCCAGCACTGTCCAACACATAGTAATGGACCCTACAAAGAAGGTGCTAAGGAGGCTAGAAATGGAGAGACAGGAGTGAGGGTTTCTGGGGCGGGTGTGTCACCCCGTGCCTGCTCTCAGAAGCACTGGCAGATGGGTGACAATACCCATTCTGCCTCCTGGGGTTGTCTTCATGAAAAGAAAGCAATTACATGACTTCCTAGAAGTTCCTCCTCAGAACAAGAGCCACACTGGCTCTTAAGAATCTCATATTTGACAGCCTGACATAAAGTGGTAAGAAATGAATTCAAATCAAATAATACAGCCTATGAACATGTGTTTCTTATCTCCCTTGAGTGATAAAGAAAGGTGCCCTTTGAGGTCTGTGCTAGAGGCCTCTGCTTCCCCTGGCACCAGGCAGCTGACACAGAGGGAGAGAGAGTGAGAAAAGCCCCATCTGATACTCACTGCTCACTTGTTTCGGGAGACAGGGAGGACCCTGGCACTGAAAGAGGCCTCTAGTTTTTGAGAAGTATTTAATTGAGGGCCAGAGAAGCTCAGTGGTTCTGGTGCTTGCCTAGCAAGCACAAGGTCTTGAGTTCGATCCCCAGTAACCACATACAACAATAGCAGGCATGTTGACTCATGCCCACCAGCAATCAGTACCACATACCACAGTGCTAGGCCAGGTGGCTCACGCCTGTAATCCCAACACTCGGGAGGCAGAGGCAGGAGGATTGCTGAGTTTGAGGCTTGCCTGGGCTACATAGTAAACTCAGTGTCAGCCTGAACTACAAAGCAAGACCCTGTCTCAAAAAAAAAAAAAAAGTAATTCAATGGCTTTCAGTAGATTTACAGAACCATGCAAGCAGCATCAAACTCAACTTTAGAATTTTTTTATTACCCTCCAGAGCAACTTAACAGCCTAGAACAACAGCTCTCCATTTCCCCCAGAAATGTCTGCTCTACTCCACCCAGCTTCCATGATTTCCGTCTTCATATTTGCTTGTTCTGGACATTTTGTATAATGTCAATCACACTTTTGTGGCCTTATGTGACTGGCTTCTTTCATTTAGCCTTATTTGAAGTTTCTGTGATACTTTGTTCTTTTCCTCTAGAAAGGGTTTTTGGACCTGATATAAGGAGAGCAGACAGTGGAAGGTAGGACCCCAGGGTGGGAGAGGGGACGGGACATCTGCTTCCGCTCACATAAGGCTAGGCCAAGGTGGGTGACGAAGGGTTGGCCTCAGAGGCTGAGCTCCGGAGGGCTATGTCCAGACCGCCCCAGAGAGAGGAGGACAGTGCAAGGGGCAGCCACACCCACCTGCTCATTAACAACTAGAGCCTTTCACCAGGTGGTGACAGGCTGCGCCCAATGGGACCGTAGGTTTTTAAAGCCAAAGTGAACTTTAAAGAGCAATTATTTCAACCCCTTCATTTTACAGATAAGGAATCTAAGGCCCAGAGCAATGAGGGATTCCCCTCTATTTTTGGAATACGATAACGTGTCTGGGTCCAAATGTTGTGGAGTAAAACTCAGAAATGTCTGAGTACTCTCTTCCCAACCTCTACCACTGGAGAACACAGCGGCTCAAACCTCACGGTGGCCCTCTCCTCTCTCCACTGTCTACTTAATGGCTGGGGGGTGACTTATTAAAAATGGCTACACATCCTTGGATGCTGCCCATGGAGAGATGGGGTCCATGTGGCATCCTGTGGCTGTAGAATGGATCGTGAGAGGCAGTGTTTCCTGGGGGCCTAGGTGCCATGGCAGCCCTTGCCCAGGTCTCTGTGCACAGCCCCACTGTATAGCCCCTTCCAACAAGGAAGCCTTCAGCAAGAGAAGGTGTGAGCAATGTTCCAGCCTAGCCATGGCATCTTCCGGCTGAGACCCAGACCTCAGCACACACCCTAAGTCCTGCTGTGTTGCAAGCTCACAGCCCTGGACCGCGCTGGTGCCGGTGTTCACACCACTATGCTGTGGAGCGACCTGCCACACGGTCTAGTCAGTAGCACCGGCCTCAAGGTGCTGCAGTCTGGACAGCAGCAGCATTAATGGGCTTGACACTGTTGGACGTGAGGCAAACGAGTGGTGCTTAGAAGAACCTCAGAGGAGTTCTACCTAGCAAGGTGCTAATGGAGTGGAGAAGAGACAGTTCGCTCTGAGCCCTTGACCTCTGCGTTGCAGAAATGTTCCCCTTTGGTCATCCTAATAGCCTCTTCAGAGCAGGTGACTTTGCCCAGGAGGAAACAGTCTCAAGAAGGTTAAATTCCAGGGCTGGAGGGTTAGCTCAGTGGTTCCAGCGCCTGCCTGGCAAGCGCAAGGTCCTGACTTTGATCCCAGTAACCACATACAATGCTGGGTGTGGAGACTCATGCCCACCAGCAATCAACGAGCAATCAGCACCACATACCACAGTGCTGGGCGTGGTGGCTCACGCCTGTCATCCCAGCACTCAGGAGGCAGAGGCAGAGGCAGGAGGATTGCTGAGTTTGAGGCTTGCCTGGACTACATAGTGAGCTCAGAGCTAGCCTGAACTACAAAGCGAGACCCTGTCTCAAAAAAAAAAAAAAAAGAAGGTTAAGTTCCAGCTGCCCAAGGCTGAGCCACACTCAAGGCCAGGCCTGGCCACTATCCACACTGCTGTCCACCGGGGGGCTCTGTGTCTGTGTGGTCCTGTGCTTATGTTCCAGGAACTGGAAACGCCCCAAGTCCTGGAACACAAGGTGGCGGACTTTGCTATGACGTGCCTCAGCGGGTCATGAGGATAGCTCTAGGGACCTGGAGGATCTGGAAGGTGACTGCATGGCGCAGGTGAAGACAGTGAAACAAGCCCTGTGCAGACCCGGAACATGAGGAAAGGGAGACAAGTGCGGGGTGACGCCCATGGAGATGCTTTTAGTGGGTTGTCTGGGCTGAGCTCTGTCCCTACAAGAATGCTTTAGTTGGAGCCAGGGCCTCTAACAAGGTGATTCAGGTAAAGTGAATGAGGTAATTAATTTGATTAATTAATTGAATGCCCTAATTTGATCCTACTGGTGTTCTGATACGGAGCTAAACTTACACAGAGGGATGGGAGAAGATAGTCTGTGAACCAAGGAGAAATCCCAGGAGGAACCAACCTGCCCTCGCCTTCCTCTTGGCCTTGGGTGGCGAGGGCTGAGGCACAGATCTGCTGTCTGCGGTGCTTGGTCACAGCAGCCCCAGCAATGTGGTGAGGTTGGGATTGTGGAAATATCGTAATCACTTACGTTTAGATTGAAGCAGGGGTCCCCAAGCCCCTCAAGAGTGTTTCCCAGCCTTACTGCAGAGAGGCTGGTGACCTCGGAGGTAGCAGGACATTCACGGTATTGCTCAGAAACTTGCCGGAGCGGCTGACAAGCCACATGGTTCAAACCCAGCAGGTTTGGGAAAATAATACAAGGAAGGCTACTTGCTATAATGAGTACTTTATTACTTCTCCTTCTGAAAATCTGCAGGGCTTATGTGTGAAATTTTGTCTCTATTTAGGGTGTTGTTGCCTCAAAGGCTCAGCTGCTCTCCCAGAGCTGGGGGCGGGGAGAGGAAAGAGCGTCGCCAGCCCCAGGCACTGTGTTTTCTCCTGCCTGAGATCACTCTCTCCCCCACACTGGCCTCCTAGAGGTTGTGCGATGCATGAACTCAGCCGTGGTTAAAAAAATCCCCAATAATAGGTCCACTTTGGCACGAGGGTGTGAATTTACCCTCATGTCCATCTGGTCTTGGTCCCTGTAAGCAGCAGTTTCCTGCAAGTCCCAGCTGCAGTTGGGGTGGGGAAGCCCTGAGATGCAGAGAGAATAAATTTTAATGTCAACATGTCTGAAGGCTACTCCTGGACTTGCAGTGAAATGTTCCCGAATAAGCCACTATGGGAGACCCACCCAGGAGAAGAAGGCGAAGGATCATGGGAGAAGGCTGATAGGGCTCCAGGCGGTGCTGTCCCCTGACTCCTATCAGGTCCATGTTCTGATGTCACTTCCCATCAGGCTCATGTTTGTCTTTCCCAGAAGTCACACTGGCTGACACTCACCGGCACCTGCGGAACAAGGGCTGTGAGATTATTGTTCACGGTGCTGGCAAGTCAGTGTTCACAGAATGCGTGAATGAATGAAGGCAGGAATGAATGAAGGCAGGAATGCCTGGCTGAGTTACTCCATAGCAAGCCTCCCCAGAGACACAGCATAAACTAAGCCCACAGCACTGACACTGAATGTGTCCACACGGAGTGAAGTAGACCTAGTTCTCATCTGACTACTGCTCTGTATTGTGTGTCTAGTGCACGTGTTCTGTGGCTTTCCCTAGAGGTCTGAGCCTCTGAAAGTAGAGGCGACCTGTTGCCTAGAGGTGCTTCCCACAGGAGGTTATCTGTGCTCTACTCTTCCTTTCTTCCATCGGGGGTATCTCCATACTCTGGTGCCCAAGACAGTGAAGGACCACTAAGCAGGCAGGCACCGAATGTACCAGACTCAGAGAGGAAGGAAAAATAAAAACCAGAGCAGGGCAGGAGATTTAGCTCAGTGGTTCCGGCACTTGCCTACCAAGCACAAAGTCCTGAGTTCGATCCCGGTAACCACATACAACAATACCAGGCGTGGTGACTCACGCCCACCAGCAATCAGTACCACATACCACAGTGCCAGGCGTGGTGGCTCACGCCTGTCATCCCAGCATTCGGGAGGCAGAGACAGGAGGATTGCTGAGTTGGAGGCTTGCCGTGAGCTCAGGGCCAGCCTAAACTACAAACTGAGACCCTGTCTCAAAAAAATAAAAAAAAAAAATTTAGAAAGCCCCAAACAAAACACCAGAGCTGGAATTCTGTCAGGAAGCCACAAATGAGCTTGTTTTTTCTTTTCAGTGCTTTACAGCAGTTACGTTAATTACTCTAGCAGTGGGTGCCCAGCTGAGGGTGCTTCCTACCTCTTCAATCCGCTGGTCCTCTATTTCTCTCCTCATAAAATAGGGAGAAACCATCAACAATGCATAAACTCTGTGGTGAGAATTAAATGAGAAAAGGTACTCGGAAATGCTTTGTAAACTGTAACTTGTGAGGTGAGTGTGAGTAATAATTACTGCTAAGCGTCAACCCCACTACTCATTTGATCTGGATAAAAGCTGGGGTGCATAGGAGAGGTCACCTTAGAATTATGAATTACCTGATTATCTCAATGAGTTGAAATTTCTATCTTCCTCATTTTTTTGGTCAGCTCAACTGGAAAACCAAGCTTTACGGTCATATCGCCCTCTACCGCTGGCGCTACCACAGAGCTGCCTACTGGGTGTTTCTCAGGAAGAAAATGACAAAGGACAGGGGCGAGGCCAATACCATGCCAAGGGCTGTCCACACAGGTGTCCTTCCCGTGACCCAGAAAACTACAAACCCAGGAGTGGAGGAGAAGCTGGTCTAGCTACAGTTAATGTCAGACTCAGTGGACGGGGAGAGCAAAGACCGAGTCTTGCCAGGAGTGGGGCAACCCAGGACCCACACTTGGTGCTCTGAGTTTCTGGGAGGGATACTGAGTCAGCGAAGGCCTCAGGTGAGGTCCTCAGCCCCTGTGCCCCTTACTGTGAGACATCCTGGCCGTCACGCCAAGTGCATGCTGTATCCAGGTCATTAAGCAGTAAGGAGGGGACCTAATATGACCTGTTAGTGGGCAGGGAGGGCCTGCAGCTCACCAGGGCACCCAACCCTACCGAGCGTGAGGCTGAAGCAGAGGCAGGTAGAGGGTAGTTGCTTATCGTCCCTAGAAAAACAAGACGAACAAACAAAAGTTGAGAATGCAGAATTCTATTCAAGACTGGAAAGGAGCTTGTCCTTCGTGGGGAGGCAGAAATGATGGATGACTCCTCCAAGAGGAGTCTGGTGTGTAGAGCCGGGGCTGTTACCCTCAAAGTTCTGCAGGTCTGAATTTGCCACCTGCCAGACACTGTGATCACTGGGACAGGTGCAGGGGAGGTGCCAAAGGAGTGTGAAGACGGCCATGGCACCGCCCTGGGAAGTCCAGAGGGCTGGGCTTTGGGTAACGCACTGTGGGGCTGTCACTATGGGTCTTGATATTATTCAGATGCAGTAGGACCAAAACCTAAGGACTGGTACTAAATCTGGACAATGGCAGACCTGGGTATTGCAGTGGAAGTGAAGAGTGTTTCTTGGAGGGGTAAGAAGGGAACTGAGAATGTTGCCAGAGAGGAAGGGGAAAGGCAGGGCTGAGCATGTACCCAGGATGACCTCAAAGGTCAGCTACTGGGTCTGCTGTCCTTGCCTGGTAGGTGGGGGGTACAGACCTACGCACCCTCTTGGTGGCTCCCAGCCCAGCCGGCCACTCTTTATCTGGGACTGTTGTTCAGAAGTGTAATGGGTAGGTCTGGAGATTGAGCTCAGTGGTGCCGCTGCCTGCCTTACAAGCACAGGGTCATGACTTTGATCCTTGGTACCGAAAAAAAAAAAATTGGAAGTAGAATGGGTGGACAGGACAATTTTGTAGACGCTGCAGGATGAAAAAAAAAAAAAAAAATATATATATATATATATATATATTTTGTGTGTGCGTGTGTGTGTGTAAGATTTTAAACTCACTAAGGTATCTGTTGTGTGGATTTTGTCATTCTGTATATAAGTGAATTCCTTGGTGGCTACAACAGTTTTAATTCTTTTAAGGTAAAAGCTGATGATAAAGTATGGAACTTTATGGCTAAAAGTACCCTCAACATTATATCATCCTGGCCATCTTTCCATATCCGAGGGAGCTAAGGCCGAGAGGGAGCATGTTAGAGACTGATTGCGGAATTCAGGCCCAGGTCCAAACTGGTGTGGAGAGGTGAGGCTGGGATTCTCAGGTTTCTGCAAGTCTGAATTCTCTGCCTTGCAGGCCCTGCAATGGTGGACACAGGTGCAAGGAGAGGTGCCAGAGTGATGGCAGGAAGGACAGGATGTTGAACAGTGAATGATCTAGGCCCTTCCCTGGATCTGACCAGCCTGGGGGCCAGGTAAGTAAAAATAATCCCAGGAGACCACACTTTTTAAAATACAAAGCAAGTTCAACTAAATCTTCCAGTAACTATAAAATTTAAAAATCATTCTTGGGCCGGAGTCTTAGCTTAGTGTTTCCAGTGCCTGCCTAGCAAGCACAAGGTCCCTGGTTCCATCCCCAGTAACCACACACAACTATACCGGGTGCGGTGACTCACGCCCACCTGTAATCAGTACCACATACCACAAATGCTGGACTTGGTGGCTCAAGCCTGTAATCCCAGCACTTGGGAGGCAGAGGCAGGAGGATTGCTGAGTTCGAGGCTTGCCTGGGCTACGTAGTGAGCTCAGGGCCAGCCTGAGCTACAAAGTGAGACCCAGTCTAAAATAAATAAATAAATAAATAAATAAATAAATAAATAAATAAATAAATAAATAAATAAATAATCATTCATAAATTCTATCAACCAAAAGCTAGAGGAAAGCCAGATGTATAAAAGATGGGACTGACCAGCGAAGGTAGGAAGTTGTCGTTCTTTGGGTGCTCAACCAAAACTGTGGGGTTTTTTCCGGGGAGGTGGTGGGAACAGGGAGCCCTGGCTGTGTGGCTTCTGCAACCAAAGCTGCTCTGACACCAGTTCTCTGTCCTGACTGGTGCCCAGCGCCATTTAATCTTGTTGCCACCACACAGGTGAGGCATTCCCTGCAGGTATTGTAGAAAACATATACTAAAAAGCCTGCTGCTAAGGCTGACCTTGCTGCAAGGTGTTTACTGATGGCATGCCTAGACTTGCTAGGTTTAGAAATGTTTTTGTTTAAGAAATAGTTTTATTGGGCCAGAGATTTAGCTCAGTGGTTCGGGTGTCTGCCTTGTAAGCACAAGGTCTGAGTTTAATCACTGGTAACCACAAAGTTTTGTTACTTCTGCCTTCCCATCAAATGTAACTGACTCAGTTAACTGTGGAACCAACCAATGAATATATAACTTGTCATGCTGAATAAGCCAATGAACTTGGTGAGCCTGTGTTCAAACTTGTAGCCAATAAAAAATGCCAAAATACCTTAGCTCTGTAATCCTGCCCTTTCCAAACAGTATAAACAGCCTGGGTAATATAGAAACCACATCAGTTTTAGGACTCATTTCCTTGTGGCTGACCTTGGTAGCTGGCAATACAGTGTGTTATTTTACCCTAATCCTGTTTCTTTTGAAGTTCTTTCAGTTCCCATTGCCTTAACGCAGGTCTCAGTCTCCCACCAGACTGTCTCTACTTCAAACAGCACTGCAGTCCAGGCACCACTGATTCCTGGTCCCCCAGCCTTAAATTCATGGTCTCTTGTGCCCTCAGGTCAGTAATTCACTCCCTGGAATGACTTACAGCCTCCCTGAAGGCACTGTGTGGAGGACCACAGCTATATTATAGAAGACAGAAACATGGGCTGGGGGAGCAGCTCTGGTAGTAAAGCACTTGCTTGCTACATGCCAGGCCTAGGTTGAACCACAGGACTGAAAAAAAACAACACAAAAAATGCAAAACCAACCCACATGCGAAGTACAAGGACAAAGTTCAGGAGGATCCCGAGTACCAGGAAGGGTGACCCTTAGCCATCTCCTGATATGCCCATGGGTTCCCCACCAGATAGGCTGAGAAGATCGCTGGTCACATGACTTCTTCAATCCACAGCACTGTTCCTGAGATCACAAAGGTTTCACCCCCTCATCACACCCCTAGTGTGGGCAGGCTGGTTTAGGGACCAGTGGAACCTCACTTGTGCATATGTGAAAGTGGAGGTGGTTCCCAAGAATGGCTGCAGGGCTCACGCAGACAAAGCCTGTGAACAGAGCACAGCTGCTCCCTTGGAGCACATGATCACTCAAAGCCAGCTGTTCTGGCTAAACTGGGAGAGACAAAAACAGGAAACACCAGTGAGAATGGTGGGAACGAGAGACACTCACTGAGGCTGCCAGAGTGCCCATTATGACCACCCCATCGGGCACTGGTACTGTTCACTGAAGAGGTGGGTCCCCCCGTGACCCAGGAATTCCATCCACAGCACACAGTCAACAGAGACACTGCGAGGAGCACTAAGGTCACTGCCCAGACTGAGGCCCTGCGTAGTTCCCTCCAAAGGTGCCACCCGGCCCTGAAGACAAGTGATGGCTCCGGACAACATGAGCGTCTCTCAGCACCACATCCAGGGAAAGAGCCACAGGCTTGGGCGTCACGTGGAGGACAGAAGTGGGAGGCTGCTCTGGTGTGGAAAGGTGGGTCGCGAGAGGCCCCTTTTGCGGCAGGGGAGGGGACGAGGGCTGGGCAGCTAGCAGGCCCTCTGATTCCTGCTGTGGCTGCTGGTCACTCAAGTAGTTCTGCTGCTAACATCAAGCCGTGTCTTTTTCCATAGGCACAGCACAGGGAATCTTAGAATTCAACAAATACGTTTGAGAAATGACACGTCTGAAAAGTGAAGGATGTAGTTTAGTGTTGCTATTACTCTCATCTGACTTGGAGTAGGACGGCAGGCTTGGTTGCCTGGGCGATCTTCTCAGTGGACCATTCAGAGGTTGTGATGCTTTGTCGGGGCAACTTGCTGCTCTGGGATGATGCCTGCAAGTTATTTGGGGAGACAGAAAACATCACACCTTATCCTTTTGGCTGCCAGAGCCCACATCACAGCTGGGTCTTGTGTGTTGTGGAATATAGAGAGGACCTGTATACTACAATGATCATAAAAAGATATGACCAGCTTCAAGTGCATATGACATGAAGGCATACCCCAGGGACCACCAGCAGGTGCCAATTTCTTTTTTTTTTAAATTACATTCTTTATTGGTACAATTTGCATACATCTCACAATCACACATGACATTGGGGAATTTGTACCAATATATGACACAGTCAATTCTCATTTTTACCCATATCCCCACCCACACCTCCCCACCCCCTATATACATGCTCTTTTATTTTCTTTCAGAATCATATTTATTCCTTCCCCTCATTACATCCCCACACCAAATTTCCTTTGGAAATTTCCCATTCTAAAAAGATCGTCAGCCGGGCATGGTGGCTCACACCTGTAATCCTAGCACTCGGGAGGCAGAGACAGGAGGATTGCTGAGTTCAAGGCTTGCCTGGGCTACATAGTGAGCTCAGAGCCAGCCTGAACTACAAAGCGAGACCCTGTCTCAAAAAAAAAAAAAAAAAAAAAGATCGTCATATCAATGAGAAGATCTGGTATTTGCCTATCTGTGCTCCATTGATTTTACTCCTTAGCGTGTCCTCCAGGTGCATCCATTTGCACATAAATGAATCAATCTTGTCATTCTTTATGGCAGGTGCCAATTTCTATGCGAACAAGGGAAATCAAGCCAGTTGGGTATATACTTTATTTTGAGGTCACAGACTGCTGAGCCTGATATATCCTCTTTCTTCTCCAAGGGAAACTGGGCAACAAGCTGAACCGCCAGGAGTGAGCCACGGCAGGAGAGCAGACCGGGGAAGTCTATATTAGCTCACAGTGCTGCTGAGGATTCTGAAAGTAACAACGGACTTTATTAGTGTAGAGACTTGTTTCTCACAGCAACTCTGTGAAGTAAGTAACAAAGTTATTACTGTATCTCATCAAATGTAACATGCCAATAATTTAAAGGACACATTAGGTTTGCGTGGCATAGAGAATGATAAATTTTGCCAATTGAACAATGCTACAAGGAAGTCACTCCAGTACAGTGACTGACACAGTCACCACGGGATGATACCACAGCTCTGCAGGTGGACCACACCCATCCAGGCTCTCCTGGGCCTTCCATGTGGTCACTGTCAGTCCTCAGGGTGTGTGGACACCCGCAGGCTGAGGGAGGGTAGACATCTAGGATAGTCCCTCAGGTATCCCGACGCTGTACAGCCTGTCAGCAGGGAGGGAGCTCTGTGCAGAGCCCCGAATGTGGCCCTGATGGTGGCTTGGCTTCCTCGTAACATGGCGGCTGTGTGTCTAGCAGAAGTGACCCAAGTGCGAGTAGATGGAAAGACCCAAGAGAGGCCATCAGCTTCATGTAAAGGAGCTGCAGAAGTGCCAGAGCAGTGAGTCCGCTGCCTGCTAGGAGTCAAGTCCACATTCAAGGGAGGAAGTGAGACCTCATCACTTGATGTTAGGAGCAGGTACACACGTAGACCATCTCTTACCTTAAGGACTGGCCCACAGGATGCTTCCATCTATCGCCAGCTCTCCTTTCTCCTGACATCTTTCACCTGTTCAAAGGGAAATGGAGTTTCTCCTTCATCCGCTGTATGACTTCTGCTGTGTAAGAGCAAGACTTTTCCGTGAATCTTGGCACAGAATGTAACACAGGCTCCCCTACTTGTGAGCACCTCCATTACTCAGGCTCCATAAAGCAGCCACTCGTGACTCTGCAAGAACACACAGAACTGTGAGCATTAAGCCTTGCATGCTAGCATCAGCTGGTGCTAGGGACGCAGAGTCCCTGGGTGTCGTACAAAGAGATGTTGCTGTTCTGGGAGGTACTGAGGCAGGAGGATGGGAGAATCAGGAAACTTACTAAGCTGCCTGTCTTAGTGCTGGAGCAGGGCACGGGTTGGGACTTATAGGGTGACCACAGACGGAAACTGATGAGAAAGTCTAGAAAATACATTTTTTAAAAAATGTATTTAAAAAGACAATAGAAAGTCTGACAGCTGATTTATCACAAAAATAATGGAAGCAGAGGACAGTGTCACTCTTTACAGAAAGACACCACTGCCATGTTAGAATTCCAGGTCCAGAGAACTTTATCTTTAAAGGTAAAATAAGATATTTCCAGGCACACATTCACATACAAAAGCATACTGAGAGATTCTGTCACCAGCTAACCCTACAGTAAAGAAGGTATTAAAGACAGTCTTTAGAGAGAGGACAAGTGATCCCAGGTGGCCATTTACAGTGAAGGAAGTATGTAGGGGAGGGCACAGCTCAGTGGCAGAGCACTTGTCCAGAGTGTACAAGCCCCAGCTCTGAAAAAAGTGAGTATGCAGACAAGTCAAGGTGAACACCAAATCTACCAATAATAACATTATGTGAGTGTGCGCACGTGTGTGTGTGTGTGTGCGCGCGCGCATGTGCATGCTCAGAAACAACCAGGATTGCAGGAACAGCTCAAGGTGTTAGGGACATGGTCTCAACAAGGCAGTGACGAGTTGATACTTTTTCTGTTTTAAAAATACTCTGCTAGATTTTTATCCTCTTCTACCTTTTTCCAGAGATCACATGCACACCTGAATGATCCCTGTATGCTCCTGCTGGAGCACCTTTCCAGCATCCTCTAGCTTGTTTTAAGGGACCGTGGTGCCACTCTGCCTGCCTGGAAACTGTCCTTGCTCCAGCCCGTGTGCACCTCTGTTTGTCTGCAAAAGCCTTTCTGTGGACCAGCAGGAAGGAGAATGTTGTGCTTTTCACCCCAGACCTTGAGGCTCACACAACTACTCCTTAGGTGACAACACTTCAGCTTCTAACAGCTCACAGATGCCCCCTGCCCAGTCACAGGGATAGCTGTGCTGGAAAGATGTCCTCTCCCAGGGTGCCCAACCCAGCCTGGCTGGGACCGAAGTCCTTGGGTTTACCTGCCATCTTCACATCTAGGTGTTTCTGTGGGGGGCATCTCAGAAAATTTGAAGATAGTTTTGTTCTGGGTCCTGCTCCAAGGAAACAACCTGTGGCACACTCCAGGGACCACAGGCGGTCCTAGGAAGTGGACTCTTTAGTCTTAAGTGAAATGCCAGTGCTGGGTCTCTGGCCAGAAAGTTGGCATGAGAACCAATCACTAGCAAAGGAGGAAAGGAGCAGCTCTGGATGCCAGGGGTCGGGTTGGATGAGCATCCCTGCACAATAGATACAAGATCTCTGTTGCCCGCCAGCAACTGGGCTGACACCAGCCCCATGCGGTGTATGCATCACAAAGCCAGCCAGCCAAATAGCAGTTAAAACCTTGGGATGACCTACCTCTCAGCACTGCCACTCTCCTGTCCACCAGGCTTTGGCCATCACCATGGAGGCTGGTGAATACTTTTCTGTCCATCTACAGAGTAGCCCATAATCATTCCCACAGGCCAAGGGGCCCATTTTATGGGAATGGGAATGGCCACGGGAGGTAGGACCCACTGGCCCTGCACATATGGCACACCCAGAGGCTGCCAGCTTAGCAGAGGCAGCAGACCCCTGGGTGATGCTGTCTGCAGTGACCTCAGGCAACATGCCCCCCCATCAGTCCCAGGGCAGTGGGCCCCCAGGGATGAGTGGAAGTGGCCCTACTCCCCAGATGTCTGTATGTCTCCTGTGTTTTATACTCTGAATCTTTGTCTTTGAAGATTGTGCCATTGGGGGATGGTAGGGGGGGAAACCTTTATGAATTAGGTCTTAGGAGGAGGCCCTTTTGTCAATGGGATCTCCCCTAAAGGAATAAGGCAGCTGTGATGAGCAAGCCTGGCCCCTGATTCCCTCTCTGGCTTGCTGTCTTGAGACACATGACCACTTCTTCCCACACAAATTGTTAGTAATTTGATGTGACCTACCATGTGGTCCTGCCCAGGGCCAGGCCACAGCAAGCTAGTGCTTTACTCCTGTCTTCTTGAACTCAGAGCTAAATTTAAGTAAACCTCTTTTGTTTATAAACTTGCCTCTCTCCCAGCATTTTGTTAGAGTAATGGAAAACGGACTAATACAATGAGCAAGTGTGTTAAATATTTTTCTCTAATTGCTGAGACAAAACACTGAACACTCAAAATTGAAGGGGAAAAGGGTTATTTGGCTTATAGTTTATAGAAATTTTATCCTATAATTGGCCAGCTCCAAGGCAGGGTGGCAGAGGGACAACAGTTCATGGTGGCAGAAGACAATAAAAGCAACAAGGGACCTTAACAGCCTCTTTCTTTCCCTTTTATTTTATTCAGACTACTTAGGGTGGGTAGCACTCATGCCCTTAATCCTAGTGCCCTTGGGCCTATTCTCACTGTGAATCTAGATTCAGCTACCTTTGAAAAAGCATGAGACTTTGGGCATACATCTAGACACAAGCCACACAGAAGACCCACAATAAGGACCACTGATTCTGAGCATCTGGAAGAGGTAAAACCGATGCAGGAGAGCAGGAGCAGAGACGCCGAGCATCCAGGTGGTCTGGAGTTGTCACCCTGCTCTATGCCCAGTGAATAAGTACTGTTATCATGGAGTGGGATGCTATAGTCTAGGGTCTTGTGTAAGCAGAGGAAAGAATTGTCAACCACAGACTCAGTAGTGATTGCCAAGCAGCTACTTACTGAAGATCACAGGAAATTGTACTGGGACAAGTCCATGCCAACTACAGATATGGCACAGGCAGGAAAAGGTATTGAGGTGACAGAAAAATAGGAGCACTGCATACAAATCATAGCATGTGGGAACCGCACCAGCAGATGGACACTTCAGGCTTTTGCAATTTGAAGGTGATGGACAGTAGCCCAGGTACCTTTCTGTGAATATCTAGTGTGACTGACAGAAATTATCGACAGGGTGCTGAGTCATGTTCAGGGCTCTCAACATACATGATTGTCCCAGAGTTTACATTGACCTTCGTGTAAGATCTATTTATGAACCCACGATGAGGCGAGAGTAGGATGAAGGTGACAGAAGGTCAGGCTAGGAGATCCCAGTGCAAGTGCTTTGGTCTAGAGCATCAGGTCTCCTGGGTTTTCATTATCTTATTCTCTACCTCTTAGGGCAATGAAAGGAGGACTGGATATAGAATGCTACTTAGAATTAAATGCATGGAAGGGAGTGACCTCCTCAGCTCCATTGGTTCTAACTGTATTAGTGCCACACACTGCTCTGCCCAGCCTGCTGCCCACGCTCTGTACCCTGCCTGCCTCCACGCCTGTCTGCTCCCACCATAGTCCACTCAAGCATAAGAGAAATCTGAGCCTTCCAGCAAATCACCACGTTTGGCTTCTTCCCAGAAGGCTTAAAGAGTTATAGAGGTGACATTGAGGACAGGCTCTGGTGCTCCCTCAGAACCGCGCAGCAGGGCACCCACAGTCACAGGCTCCTGCAGAAGAAGAGACGACAGTTTGTCTCTAGCTGTTTCCCCTGTCCCTGTCTGGTTCAATCAGATGCACATTTACCAGGGGAGGATGTAGGGATTTCTGGGTTCGCAGAATTGGAACTGACAGTTTTGCATCTGTGGCAGAGTGCCATGTGGCTTTCTCACCTTCAGCCCGGCAGGTGGCACATATGCAGAGGAGCGAATCGGCTGCTCAGAGGAGCCGAAGGCCTATTTCTGGAAGACCCATCAGGAGGGCAGTCTCATGAGTCTGTGAGAGGACTTTTTCCTTTGAGAAAAGTCTTTAATGTCTCGATGTTCCACTTTTCCCGGAACCGAGCGGCTCCTGCCTTTTAGGGCCGCTCTGCGCAGCCCTGGTGTGAATGCACAGAGCAGCAGAACCGGGGCCAGGAGGTCAGTCTGGAAACCGCACAGCAGCCAACAGTGAGACCAAAATGCTAATGCCTCAACTGGGCTGCAGCATAATGCAATGGGGAAGAGAAAGAGACTCCCAGCCTCAGGCCCAGTGCCTGGAGTTGCGGTGAGGGGCCTTTGCAGATGGCCCTGCAGGATCCTCTGAGAGCCTAGGAATTGGCTCCAGCAAACTGCATGGCTCGGAGAGGACGTGACGGGGCTCCCAGCCTGGTAGGGAGTGGCTGTGATTTGTGGCCCAGCGCTCTCCCAGGGTTGGGGCACAAACGCATGAATGAATTAGCGAACTAAGCCTACACTGTCTATCAGCAAGGAAAAAGATCCTCAGCATAATCATCAGAGAAATGCAAGTGGAAACTATGTTGGGACCCTTCTTGACCCCTTGTGATGGCCAGAATAAAACACAGACAGTAGCTGGTGTAGACAAGGAGATGGGGAAGTTGGGACCCTGCTACATTGCTGATGCGAGTGTAAAATAGCAGTGCCACTTTGGGAACCCTCCTGCAGGCCTTTGAAGAGTTAATCATGGACTTTCCATGTGCCCTAGGAATTTCATCTCTAGGTACATACCCAGAAAGTACACGCATGTTCACACAAAAGCTATCACTGAATGTTCATAGCAGTGTCATTCATAATTGCCAAAAGTGGGGAGGAAAACCAAACGTCCATCAGGTGATAAGTGGATAACAAAATGTGGTATACTCACACAATGGAATATTCTTCAGAGATAAAAAGGGATGAAATACACCTACTATATGGACAAACCTTGGAAATACTATGCTAAGTGGAGGAAGCTGGTCACAACACACCACATAATGTAATAATTTACTCTGCTTATATGAAATGTCCAGAATAAGTACAGTTGTATAAAAAGGAAGTAGATTCTTGGTTGCCAGGGGCTAAAGAGAGGCAGAGATGTGGAGTAATTTCTTTTGGGGATAAAGAAAGTGTTCTGGAATGAGGTAGTAGTAGCAACTGTTGCACAGTTTTGTAAATAAAATGTGACTGATTATGTGGCATGTGAGTTATGTCTCAGTGACATAAAAGAGTCCATGCCACTCTGAGTTGCTGAACCATTTACCAAGCCTACCGTGGTCTTGGCAAGTCCCAGCACATAAGGTCTTCCAAAGCACGCATTGATTCACCAATTGGCTTATTGTGCTTCACCCTGGGGGTGGGTGGGAGGATTAAGGTGTGATTTTTCTATGAACCCAGACCAAAAAAGAGTACATAACACATTAATCTGTTTATGTTGAAGTCTATAAAATATAAAACTAAACGACATTGGCAGAAAGTGATCAATGGTTGCCTAGGGTTGGGGATGGAGGTCGGGGAAGAAGATCAGGGAAGGACATGGGAGAGGTGCAGGGACATTGGGAGAATGTAGATGTCCGTTCACTTACCTAGATTGTGGTGACAGCTGCATAGGGATATACATAAGTCAAACAATAACAGGTACATGTTGAATACATACAATTTACGATATGTCAATTATGTCTCAATAACACTGTAAAAAAGATGTGACTCCTCCATTTACAATATGGTGCTAGTGAGAGACACACACATGCCTGTTCATCCCAGACCTCTACTTGCCCCATCTTGAAATCCCAAGTGTGATTAGTTTCTTCTGTATTCTATTTCTATGGCCACAGCAACAAAGCACCACAGGCTGGGCAGGCACAAACAACAGACATCTCTTTCTCATAGTCCTGGAGTCTGGAGTCTAAGGCCAAACTGCCACAGGTCTGGTCCGTCTTGAGGCCTCTCTCTTTAGCTTATGGACACCATGTTCTATGTCCCCACAGGGCTGCCCCTCTTTCTGGGCCTGTGTCCTAATCTCCTCATAAGGACCTAAATTATATTGGATTAAGGCCCTCCTTAATGACTTCATTTGAACCACCTCTTTTTTTTTTTTTGTGAGACAGGGTCTCATTTTGTAGTTCAGGCTAGCTCTGAGCTCACTATGTAGTCCAGGCAAGTCTTGAACTCAGCAATCCTCCTGTCTCTGCCTCCTGAGTTCTGGGATGACAGGCGTGAGCCACCACGCCCGGCACTGTGATATGTGGTATTGATTGTTGGTGGGCGTGAGTCTCCACACCCAGCATTGTATGTGGTTACCGGGGATCAAACTCAGGACCTTGAGCTTGCGAGGCAGGCGCCGGAACCACTGAGCTAACCCTCCAGCCCTTAACCACCTCTTAAGACCCTATCTCAGTGACAGTGGCATTCTGAGGCCTGGGAGGTGAAGACTTCAACAGATGAGTTGGCAGGGTGTAACTGAGTGAGTTTTGTTTCTCCACAGTGGTCACTGCCTCATTTCTTCCTTCCTGAGTCATCCTGCAGCTTCCTTTGCTCCTTCCCAGCATGCCTTGGGTCGAGGTGCCCAGTGCTGTGTCCACTGCTCATGGGTACATGAGCTCTCTGGTCTATGTCCCTCCATCTCACCTGACTGTTGCTATCCACAGTCTCCACCCAGGACCAGGTCCTGCTCCCAGCTCTATGCCCTCTTTGCCCTGCTGAACCCATTTTGTGTGGCCCAGCTCTGCAGGTCATGCCTAAGGAGACCTTCATATTGCCCACACGTATGACTATGACACCCCAACCCCTGTCCATCACTGTCAGGGCTGGAGAAAATGCCCAGCTTCCCCTAACCTTGTATAGGAGGCCCTCCATAGCTACAGGCTTCTCATCCATTGGCTCAATCAATGACAGTCTGCAAATATTTGGGAGAAGTTGACCATGTACCAGAGTGGTAGACCTCATGCTTAGTATACAAGGCCTTGGGATCAACCCCAGCATCAAAAATAAAACCAAACCAAAACAGCTGAAAGTATTTGGGGGAAAAATTGCATCTGTTTTGAACATGTGAACATGTTTCTTACAGTATAACAACAATTTACATAGAACGTACATCGTGTGAGTTAGGTCAACTGGAAATAAATTAAGGTATACAGGAGGATGTATGTAGTTTATATGCAAACGCTGCCTTACTTTATCTAGGGAACTGGGACACCCATGGATTTTGGTATCCATTGGGCCCCTGGAACCCGACCCTCTTTGGACATCAAAAGCTGACTGACTTCACTAGATTGGAAAACACTATTTGCACATGATTTTGTTCCTCCCATGTGGTATTTAGTCCTGAACCCCCACCATGTGTCAGCACAGCCTGAGCCTCACCAAGCTGCAGTCTGTTCTCCCAGCTGCTCTGCAGAGAAGCTTGGCCATCGCCACTGTACTGATTAGAAAGCAGTGGAGGTAAGTCACACATCTTGCCCAGGTCACACAGCCAGTAACGAACTGGTGGGGACAGAATCAGGACCTTGCTCTTTTTTCTGTGGTTTATCATTCGACAAATACTGGTAGTAACTCTTCTTTGACCAAAGCAGGCCCTTTGAAGAAGCTGGTGCCCAGACATAGACAGCACATAGGCCCTGCTGCCACAGTGGGCAGGGGACAGGCACTCAGTGAGGTGACTAAGGTGCCGGTGGTCAGGTCTGCTGGTGGGAAGCAGGATCCTATGCTGAGGTTCACAGCATTAGGCACCAAGCTGGGTGCCATTGGCCTCCTGCCACCTGTGGGCATCTCGATCAGTGATATTGGTCCCGTAGTTTATAACAAAGTAGGGAAACTCCTACCACTAGAGTTTTTACTGTTGTTTTGTGTGTTTATGTATACTTAGAAATATAAACTCTGTGTCATAAAGGCCTGCAGTGTGCACAGGTTTGCAATTGAGGAGCAGCGACCCACACTAAGCAGTCATGGTGTACAGAGGGCTTTGCTGCCCGGATCTATGACCTGTGACTGCATAATAACAAGATCACCTAACAATGGGTTTGTCAGAATGTGCCCTCGAAGTGAAGTGCCAGGACTGTATTTGCCTGTAAGCATATGGAGTAAGCATGCAACTTCATACCCTTTTTATCACCAGCATTGACTATGAGGCCAGGGATCTAATCAAGGCCTCCCTAGTACTCTCTGGACCAATGGCAGCCCAAGGTTACCTGTCTGCCTTACTGTCCCATTCATTTTTATCCCAGTACACAAGACGGGAACAAAAGTTATTCATTTTCTACTTAAGTTTTGTAAAAAATATCCCAAGATTTAACTCAACATGTCACACTGACTTCCCAATGAAGAAAATACCAAAATAAACATGTAAGATAGACGTGTTAAAATATTTATGAAGAAAAGCCTCCAACTTTGCTTCTAAATTGACAGGAGAGGACTGGGACACATCTATCCCAAAGTAGGGATCTTGTAACTCCGGCCAGTGCTCCCCAAGAGTGGATCTGTGTGACTTGTCTGGCAGGGACTGTGCCCATGGTCTGGCTCCCGGGGCCCCAGCACTCTTCCTGCCCCTGTCTTGGACTGCGTGTCATGCAGCCCATGGGTGACTCTCAGAACCTCATTCAGCAAAGGAGCCAGAGGAAGAACTGCACCGAGCACAATTCTCCTAATATGAAATTGGAGCAAACAAAACAGGCCCTGGTGACAGAAGGCAGAACGGTGCCTTGCGGGAGGAGGACAGAGCCGAGGGAGCTCTGAGCACAGGGACAGGTTCTTGGTCTTGGTCTGTTTGGAGGACAGAGATGTAGTGAAATCCATCAATTCTGTAGCCTGTAAATCATGGCTGAATCGTGGTACTAAATGCAGGAGTGGGAGATGGTCATGATGAGGCACTCACACACGCACCCACTCTTCTTAAATCAAATGTGCTGGAAGCTCTGCACACTAATCCTGCTCAGTGATCACACTGCATTAACGCGAATATCTCAGGCTCTTGGAAGCCCTGCCCTACGCAGATTTATTCACCACTGAATTCCAAAGTCTTGGGGGTGAATTCCTGCTTCCGTTCACCTGCCATCTTGCAGCACATAAGCCTGAGGACCCTCCAGCCTGCAGACTACACAGTTCTTGTGCCACATGGGGATAAATCCCTGGGAGGAACATGCCTTCCAGGAAACTTGCAGTCTGTGTTCTGGAAATTTCCTGGAAAGACAAGTTGTCTCCAAATTTGGAAAGTGCTGACAAACTAAGAAGTAACTTGGATGAGTTCAACTATTATTATTCAGCTATGGTTCAGTAATAGGGGTTACTCACAGAGTTAAGGGCAGTTTATTGGCAGCTGTTCTACCAAAGCCACTGACCTCCCCCCAGCTCCTGTTTATGTGTGACTCTAGGTCATACAGCTAAAATAATAGCAAGGACCAGCATTCTCTGTTTACCTGCATTTCATTCCCACCCTTGTCAGCCATTCCACTGGTCTCAGTCAAGATTCTATTTCTTTGCAATTTGGCACATGGCCTCGGCACCTGGGGAGGATCCCACAGAGTAGCTAAATCGTATTACAATTGGAGGAATTGGAGGAATATTTTCCTTATGTTCTTTAGTACACAGCCAAATGTGAACTGTGACATCGTTATGGACATCATCTCTTTACAAGCAGTGAATGTAGTCTCTAAAAGCAAAGTTCTGTAGGAAGTCAGCCACTATAAAGTCAGAGGAGGCCCTCATGGGCCCCTGGAACGGGATCATTCCTGCCTCTGCTAATGCCCTGACTGAGGCTTTTTGCTCTCCAACTTTGGGTTAGGAACATCTTTTCCATTTAGCACTGGTCCCTGAGGCAGGGTGTGACTCAGGCCTGCCTGATTTACTCTTCCCACACAGAGCTTGGAGTGATCGCCCAAGCCCTTAGCAACTAGCTAGCATGGACCACTAAAGAGCACCTCAAGGGCCCCGTGTGCAGTGGCAAAATATCTCCTCCTGTAAGACCGACCTGGCATCCTACTGACAGGTGAAGATGGCAGTTGTAGTTGTAATACTTTTCTTGAAAACTGAAAATCATCTCACTGCCCAGCAGATTCCCCTGATGAGGAGATAAATGGTAGGACAGGATGGTGAAGGCAGAGGGGAAGGAGAGCTGGTGGAAATTGCTTTGTATTCTGTTTAAAACCCATTTGTTTTGTTCAAATATATTTAAAACATTCCCAGAAAAAAACTCTTGTCCTCTTTGCCCAGTTACCTTTAAGATGCTGCAAGGAGAAGCAAGGTTGATAAAATATTAAGGCCCATAAGCTTATTTTAATGGCCGGGTGGAGAGGCGATGCTGGGAGCAGAAAGTAGCCTAGTTTCACAGTGACGGATAAAATGTCTCCTGCTCACCATCTGTGCACAGTGTATAGTGCTGAGATGAACCTTGGAAGCAGCCCATGGGTTGCCATATGCACAGTGGCAGGGCCGGCCTGGCCCCCCAGTGACTGCCTTAGGAGAAATACAACGTTTGGTCATGTCTGGTGGATTCCTCCCCTCCCCCACCTCAACCCAGTCCAGTGAGGCGACAGGCATGGAATGAGAGGGGATTTGGCAGCTGTGTCATGGCAGCCACCACCTGCCTTTCAGAACCAGTGAGGAGCCAAGATCCAAGGGTTATTTGAAACCACATTTGGAAAAGATGGTGATTATGGTGGGCACACCCTCCTTTTCAGACCATTGTTCTTGTGAATGTCTGGGCTCTAGCCTCCACTGCATTGATCCTCTTGCAGTACGGCTTTGAGTTGTCCCAACCCTGAACTTTCCCAAAACTCTGGCTCCTGGAGAACAGCTCTGGAGCCGTGGAACGGCCTGTTTCAGAGCAGCATCTTGGCGTTGCTGGGCTCTGGGCTGTGCTCTAGCAGGGCGACCTCAAGAGGGGCCAGAGCCTCTGGCAGCCCCTGCACCCAGGAGGGTCAGAACTCTACATCTCCCAAGCAGACTACTGTGAGGTCTGAGAGGCTGTGTGACGCCTCAGTCCTGGGCTGGGCTGGTGGCTTCCTCATTGATTATGTCATTGAGCTAAAGTTCCTCCCTCCCAACCCCCTCCCACCTCCCCTGGGACCGGATGTGGAATCTGATCTTTGATATTCAATCCTGATTGTCAACCTAATTGGATTGGAAACACATAGGAAACTGGTCAAGGACCCTCCTGGTTGAGTATGTTTCCAGAGACACTTGGCACATGGAGCTGCAGACTAAGCGGGAGATCTGCCCCACATGTGGGCAGCAGCATCAAGAGGGCTGAGGACCCAGATGGAACAAAAGCCGTAGAAGGCAGCCTGGAGGGACATTCTCTCTCCCCCTCCACTCTTTCTCTCACTCTGTCTCCATCTCTCTTTCTCCTTCCCAGTTTCCGTAGGGCGAGCAGCTCTGCCTTAACACACCCTCCCACGGGATGTTCCTCACTTCCGGCCCTCACACAAGGAACCAGCCTTGCATGGTCCGAAGACTCTGAAACTATTAAGTCAAGATAAACTTTTCCTCCTCCAAATTATTTTTCTGCAAGTACTTACTCACAGAGACCAAAAGCTGACAAACACAGCGCCCGTCTTTCTCTGGAGCAGGCCCCAGGGGGCCCGCACCGGAGACTGCTCCTCAGCACACCACACCCAGGCTCTGCCCTCCTCCACAGCCTCAGCTCCGAGTCCCTCCTCTGAAAATACTGTGCTGGGCTGGGAAGGATCGAAGCAAACATTGAGACAGGTTTTTCAGCTGACAAACCTTTCCAGCTGACAGCACAGCTATCCTCATGTTGGCCTCTGCCTGCCACGGGGCAAGTCCTGTGATCACAGAGCAAGTGCCCCATCCGGTCAGCCCGGCAGCGGCGGCATAACTGCTCAGTGGTGTTCAGCTCCCCTCCCTCACACCTGAGTCCCAACCTGAGGTCCCATCTTTGGAGTCCCAAACCACTCTCTCTGACTCCACTCATCTGAGGGCTCTGTGTATGTTTTGACTCTCTGGGGATACATTTCCCATGTGTCAGTCTCGGGCACCTTCTGTCTATGCTTTTATAAAAACATGGTTATTTCCTTCCCCGTGGTTCAGTCTGAGGTGATTGAACCAACATCCTTCCGCCCCTAGAGGGTAAGGTCACCCTTGCTCACCACTGAACTGTGGGACCTATTATAGCCAGGCACGTGGGCACGGGGGAGCATATTCCAAATGCACTGCTTGAACAAGACCGTGTCAGAGTTCCCTTCCATATATGTTTAGTCAGCCTTCATGATCATTTTCCCTTCTAATTTGGTCATCTATTCGTACCTTAGAAAAGAATTAGAGAAGCAATTAACTGCCAAGGCAACCATCTCCTCACAGGAGAAGCAGCACCCTGTGAGACACAGGTGTGAGGCTGTGAGGCTCAGCCCTGCTCCCCTCCGCGGCTTTCCCCGACAGCGAGGATGGCGGCTATGAGGGGGAGCAGGTAAACGACCCCAACAGAGGGCCCGCTGCTCCTTGAGGACTGTCTGGAGGAGATCCTGACACACACCGCAACACACACGGACCTTGAGGATGTCATGCTAAGCCCAACGTGCCTGTCACAAAAACCACAACACTGTGTGGCTCCAGTGATATGAAATCCCTAGTCACCTGATCTGTAGAACAGCACTGACAAGGGTGGGTGCCAGGAGCTGGGGTTGGGGTTGGGGCGTTGTGGTTTAATGAGGACAGGATTCCAGTTTTGCAAGATGAGAAAGCTCTGGAGATGGAGGTGGTGATGGTGACGCCACACCCAAAATGTGCTCCAGCCAGTGAACTGTGCACTTAGAATGATAAGAATAGAAATCTTACGTTATCTATACTCACAGCAGGACAAAACAGAAAAATGTACATGAAGTGATCTTTGCAGGTGATCAGGCATTCAGAGAAAGCAAACCGATGCTGTCTTGTTAGTTGCTGTTCTTGAGGAAGTATAAAGGGCGTAAGGGTGCAAGTAGGAAACACGAGTCCACCCACGCCAGAGCCGTGCTCAAATTCACCAGTGTTTATTTAACTGTTCCACACAAATGTGCAAGGAAATTCCCTTCTTAATCTGGAGTTTATGTGTCAGATTTATTATGCGGTGTGATCAGAAAATACGGTGAATTTGATATTAAAATTTGTATTAGGGTAAAAGACACAATCTTCTGAATCCCCTCAAAATATCCCTCCCTTGCTTTGTGCACACTTATCGTTCTTGTCACTTTCAGAAGTGCTTGTAGGAGTCTTCCTTCTCGAGTGCCTTTGGTTGTGCAGTTGGAGCTGCCTCAGTGTCCCGAACTGATTCCAAATATTCACTTTGCATGGTCACTTTGACTTTGGTGAAGAGTCAGAAGTCACAAGGCACCGGACCCGGCGGATGAGGTGGATGAGGATGCACGGAGGCGGCTTGACGACTGTGCCTCTTCATCGGGTGGCCTTCAGCAGTGGCAGCCACAATATTTTCCATGCTACCTTATCAATGGTGCAGGGTCTGTGTGATGCTGGCTGTCTCGGGCACAGTGTGGGGTGTGCAGACGCTTGCTGCAAGGCGGACTCCAAAGCCCAGAGGTCGCCTGAGTATCTCAGAAAGCAAGAGCTTGCCCACAGGAGCTCAGAGGAAAGCTCCCAAGACGTTTTTACGTAAGCTTACCATGCTTGCTGGGAACACAGTAGTGCAATGATACCCGGAGAAGAAAGTAAGATTTGGCCCAGAGCGGCAGCATATCACAGGAGCCTGTGTCAAGCGCCTCCGTCACCATCCAGACCCAACAGTGTCCACCCTGACATGCGGCACCATAATCCCACAGCCCCGGGAGTCAGGTTACCCATGGGTCTGTCACACTCCTTCACGCCTACTGTCCCTGATGGGCCCTGGAGTCAATTGCCCTCCAGTGACACCTGAGGTGGTGATGTTTTCTCCCAGATGAGAGAAAGGGACTTTTCACCATTTGGACCAGAGCCGGGAGAGAGCCTGTCGAAACAAGTCTGCAGTGTCCTGTAATCCCAAGGGGACACGGAGGCTGAGGGATGACGGGTAGTAGCAGCAGCTGCCGTTCTGTGCACCTGCAGCAAGAGGGAGCCAGAGACCCTGGGTGCCACGTGGAACTTTGGGTCTCAGCAGCCAGCCATCCTGCACCTCAGCAAAGCTCCTTCGCCGCAGCAAGAAAATCGCACAGTACGTGTTGTGATGGTTGAGTGATTGTGTCAGCTTGAGAAGTTTGGTTGAGAGAAGCTCAGCTAAATCGGCCCAGCAATTCCACACCCAAGGCGTGGGAGTTCCATGTTGGGTAGCTCACGGCCTGGGTGGAATAAGGGGAAATGAAGAGGGAACCAGCTGCTTCTGTTCCTGTCTTCATGTGGATGTCATTTCTTGTCTTCCAGCACAGACTCTTTGGCTTCCAGCACCAATCCTCAAACTTCCGGTGTGGACTCTTCAGCCTTCCATCAAAGACCCATTGGTCTCTGATACAGACTCACACAAAGGACACAGCAGAGAGCTCCAGACCTCTGGCTGAATCCTTCAGCCTCTAATGTGCAAGCACTGGACTCTTCCTCATCCAACTCTATGGGATGCCATTGTAAGTTGATCTTGTAAATTCATATTTGTGTATCTCATGTTATATCTGTTTCTCTAGGAAATACTGACTGGTACAGGTGTCAGTGTCAAAAACTCAAACACAGGGGTATGAGAGTGAGCTCGGGAGTCCCATTCTCTCTTTTCCTCTGAGTATCTGGAAACGTACAGACCCCATTCTCCTAATCAAAGTTGTATAAAATGTTTCATTCCTTTTTTGTTCCTGTTCCCTTTTTATTGTGGTAATATACACATAGCATACAAGTTACCATATTAACCACTTTTTTTTTTTTTTTTGAGACAGGGTCTCGCTTTGTAGTTCAGGCTGGCTCTGAGCTCACTATGTAGCCCAGGCAAGCCTGGAACTCAGCAGTCCTCCTGCCTCTGCCTCCCAAGTGCTGGGATTACAGGCGTGAGCCACCACACCCGGCACTGTGGTATGTGGTATTGATTGCTGGTGGGCCTGAGTCTTCACGCCCAGCATTGTATGTGGTTACCGGGGATCGAACTCAGGACCTTGCGCTTGCGAGGCAGGCGCCGGAACCACTGAGCTAACCCTCTGGCCCCCATATTAGCCATTTTTAAGGGTGTACTTTAGTGGTACTAAATGCCTCACAACTATCACCACCATCTATCTCCATAACTATTTGCAAAACTAAAACTCTGTCCCCATTAAACATTGGTTCACTCTCCCCTTCCATTTTCTGCCAACTGTGATTCTACTTATTGTGTTTGAATTTGACTACTGTGGGTACTCCCTTATGTGACTGAGTTATTCCAGTGTGCATGACATCTTCAAGATGCACCATGTTGTACATATGTCATTATTTCATTCCCTTTAAAGAAGGAATAGCATTCCATTGTATGCATAGACTATGTGTGCCTGCCCATTTGACCTTCCACGAACCATGAGGTGGCTTTTCCTTTTGGGGTATTGTGAATAATGCCAATGTGAACAGGCAAATGAATATCTATATGAGTCCCTGATTTTATACCCTGTTTTGGGTATATATACAGATACAGAACTGGTAGACTTTATAGTAATTCTATGCTTAACTTTTTGAGAAATCTCCATAGTTACTGTATCATTTTACATTCCCACAGCCATGCATGAAGGTTCCACTTTTTCTCCACCCTCATTCCAGCAATTGCTACTTTCTATTTGTCTGTAGTTTTATTTTGAAAGTAGCCATTCTATGAGTGTAAAGTGGTATCTCTTTGGGCTTTTGATGTGCACTTCCTTAATGCTTAGTGATGTTGAGCATCTTTTGTTGTTTATTGGTCACTCATTTGTCCTCTTGGGGAAATGATCTGGTCAAGTCTTTGTTCGTGGTGCTGGGGATTGAACCCAAGGCCTCACATATGCCAAAGAAGAACTCTGATACTGAGCTGTGTTCCCAAACCTTTATTTATTTTTAACAGGGTTGTTCAGTTGTAGGAGTCCTTTCTTTATTCTGGATATCAATGCCTTATCAGATATGATTAAAAATATTTCTTCTTGGGCCGGAGGGTTAGCTCAGTGGTTCCGGCGCCTGCCTCACAAGCGCAAGGTCCTGAGTTCGATCCCCGGTAACCACATATAATGCTGGGCGTGGAGACTCACACCCACCAACAATCAACACCGCATACCACAATGCCGGGCATGGTGGCTCATGCCTGTCATCCCAGCACTCGGGAGGCAGAGACAAGAGGATTGCTGAGTTCGCGGCAGCTTGCCTGAGCTCCATAGTGAGCTGAGGGCCAGCCTGAACTACAAAGCGAGACCCTGTCTCAAAAAAAAAAAGAAAAAAAAATTTCTTCTTAATTCAGAGGTTACAGGGTGAGTGTCACTTGATAGTATCCTGTGATGTACAAAAGATTTTAACTTTTGACAAAGTCCTATTATCTATTTTTTCTTTTGTTGCCCATGCATTGCATGTCATATCAAGAAATCTGCCAAATCCAATGCCATGAAGCTTTCCTGTATGTTTTAATCTGAGTTTTATAATTTTATGTTTTGAATTTAGTTTTTTATTTATGGAGCTAGATTTAAGACCCTGGGTATCTTTTGTTCTTTTCTCAGTACAACTGATGATTGGTCTTGGTGTCTTTTTTTTTTTTGAGACAGGGTCTCATTTTGTTGTTCAGGCTGGCCCTGAACACACTATGTAGCCCAGGCAAACCTCTAACTCAGCAGTACTGCCTCTGCCTCCCAAGTGCTGGGATTATAGTTATGAGCCACCAAGCCCGGCATTTGTGGTATGTGCTACTGATTGCTGATGGGTGTGAGCCACCATGCCCGGTATTGTTGTAAGTGGTCACCTTGCGCTTGTGAGGCAGGTGCTGGAACCACTGAGCTAAATCTCTGGCCCTTGGTGTCCATTTTTTAAAAATGAAATTTCATGTGAATTCAGGTCCTTGATGATTAACCTTGATTGGAATGAAAATGCCAGGAGATTAGGAAAGCACACTGTCAGGTGTGTCTGTGAGGCTGTTCCCAGAGCTAATTAGCATGTGATGTGTGAGACAGCAAATGGGAGAGAGACCTGCCCTGAGTGTGAGTGGCACCACCCAGTAGGACGGGGACCCAGATGGGACAAAAAGGAGGAAGCCACCAGAACATACTCTTTCCCTCTCTCTGTTTCCTGGCCGCCTGGAAGCAAGTGGTCTCCCTTGCCACATGTTCCTATAACCACAATGCCTTGCTTTACCTCAGACCCATAGCAGTGGGATCAGCCAGTCACAGACTAGCATCCCCGAAACTGAACCACAATAAGCTTTGTCTCCTCTAAGTTGCCATTCTCAGGGATTTTATCACAGTGAGAGGAAGCTAAAATGCCCCATCCTCTGTCATGGGAAACTTCTCACTCCCAGAGAGACGCTTTGGGCCTTTTGGGCCAGCCCAGGATGCATTTATGTACTGGGTGAATTCATAGGGTCCTGGCAGTCAGGTGGTTGTCCTGGAGCTGGGCCCAGTGGAAAGGGGTGCACTGCATCTCTGACAAGCCCAGGCACCCTGTTCTTTCTGCCCAGCTTCACCCTCACTGAGAGCAATAAAAGTTCCCCTCTTCTATCTCCTGCTTCATTCAGTCTGCCTTCTTGTTACCATAAAGAATCCTTTCTTCTCACTCTTAAAGGTACACCCTGGGATATTTTTTCAGTGACTTTAGCATTTTAAAAGACACAGAAAGGCTACTGACTGCTAACAGCCTCTGTTTCCTGCATTGCAATAATCATTAAGGCAAGAAATTACGGAGGACCTGAGTCCCTTCAGGTACGGATTGAGCAGAGAACAATGCACGAAATAATGCAAAACACACAAAATAGCAGGACTGCTTAAGTGGATATTACTACTACACATAATACTCT
The DNA here is from genome assembly GCA_004025085.1 of Thryonomys swinderianus. Lineage (NCBI taxonomy): Eukaryota > Metazoa > Chordata > Mammalia > Rodentia > Thryonomyidae > Thryonomys > Thryonomys swinderianus. Next base: position 2,587 of record PVIC010014772.1, on the reverse strand, counting down.
CCATTTGCTTCTTTCACTAAAGACTATATCAGATGCACTTCCTTTCCAGCATATTTCAGCATCTTTCTTAAATAACCAGTGAATGTTTGATTCCATAATGTAACATTTCTCTCTTAATGGAGATGTTGCATCCATTAAAGAACAAGACCAGTGTTACCCTTGTACATGTCTTTATAACCATGAGTTCATGTTTTTGTAGAAGAGAAGCTTAGCAGTGGAATTTCTAAATTCCTGGGTTGGGTATACGTCCTTTAGAGTTTAGTAAATATTGTCAACACTTTATATTGTTGAATCCATGTATTACTTCCATACTGTGTGAATGCACCAATTTCCACATGCCCTCAGTATTCAACCATTTTATTTTTAAATTTACCTTGTAAGTGAAAAGTAGCATTTCTTTATTATTTCATTTTGCATTTCTGTAATTACTTCAAAGCCTGGGCCTCTTTTGGGGTTTATTGGTCATATCTGCTTCTTCATGAATTATCATCTAGTTATTTTCTAGTCATTTAAAAAATCTTTTGTCTCAAGGATTCCAAAAAGGATGCATTTTTCTATTTCATGGAAATAGCAAATCTTTATCTATTCATTACCATGTTTGATTTCAGTTTGCTATTTGTGTATCAATCTTATTTATGGTTGTGATTCTGACTTGATTGATAAAAGTAGAGCAAAAGTATTAATAAATTTCCCACAGCCCCTTGGGCATTGCTAACTACCTGGGCTGAGAACCACCAGGAAAAGGGTGATGTCCAGCCACCAAAAACCAGAGGAAGCTTAAAGACCTAATTGATTTAGGGAACAGACTCAGCTGTTGTAATATAAACACAAATCATTTTGAACATGGTCTGCACATGTCTACCGCAACTCATCTGTCGAAGTTTGATCTCTTTTGTGGGGTACCAGGAGGGTAGGAAGTCATCACAACTGGGCATGGTGGCACATGTCTTTAATCCCAGGACTCAGGAGGCTGAGGCAGGAAGCTCACCATGAGTTCCAGGTCAGCCTAGGCTACATAATGAGTTCAAGACAAACCTGAATTGTATGATGAGACTCTGTTTCAAAAAAAACCAAAACAGAGAGAGAGAGAGAGAGAGAGAGAAACAAACTCAACCTAGTATAGTGTTAAATGTGGGACCTTTGGAAAGTGATTGGAGAAGAGGAAGTGTGGATTTATAGGAAAAGGAGGAGAAGCCAGGGAACACACACACACACACTCACACACACACACACACACACATGTTCTCTGTATCTAACCATGTGATGCCAAGGGCCACCATGGCACCCTCCCTGCAAGAAGGCCACCAGTGGGTATAGACCCTCAACTTTTGACCACCAGAAACTGAGCCAAAATGAACCTGCTTTTTGTAGAGGTCACTCAGCCTGTTACCGTGTTATTGGCGGCAGAAACCAGCCTAAACTTTGGTAGACCCACACACATCTCCTTCGCTTTCTCTCACTTTCTGTTTCCTGTGGGCCAAAGGGGGCACACGCTTCTCTCCAGCTTCATACCCAAAAGACTCCCCATTGCCCTTACAATAAAACCTGACCTTGCTACCATGCTCCCGAGGTCCTAAGGGATGTGGCCCCACTTATTCCATTTCACTCCCTGCCATGTTTCCACCCGAGTCACTGCCTCCTGCCAGGCAGTGGTGGCCAGCCAATCCACAAGGTCCGCGGGACCATCACAGGGGACGTAGGGATGAGGACTGGGAGTTGCCTTCCGACTCTAGGCCATTTTTTTTTTCTGGTAAACCTTGGGTCCCCTGAGAAAGGTTGCCTACTGAGGGAACTAGGGTTTACCCCTTGGTGAGAGGACCCCTCAAACATTTGTCTTCCTCACCTTGGGCCCCATTTATCTCCTGATGGGACCACAGCTCTAATGTTTCCTAGGGCGAAACTTCTCACGCCTGGAGGAGCACATAGAAACAGAGGGCGGCAGGGGACAGAATCAGAGGGTTTGGTATGCTGACGTTTCTGGACATTACACAGTCTTAGAGCAGATCCAAAGGGCCCCAATCTGACATTTCTTTTATTTCCACCAGGGTTGATGTTGTCCTCACTCCAGCCCTAGGCCTCTGGATAATTGAAGTTTCCTCCCTCAGCCTAGATTCACAACTCTTCTCACAATGATTCTTTTTCCTCCAAGATACCTGACTTGCCCATTTTGTTGAATTCAAGGTTTGAAGAAATCTGGAAGAGCCTCTTAGCCACTGAAACGCCGGAGTGCTGCTTTCCATGAAGGAAGCTCGAGAGAGCACTTCCCAGGGGTGTGTGAGTTATCCGGTCTCCCTCCCTGGGGGTCAGTTGTTGTCTGCAGGTGACCGATGGTTGACTCCAGGTTCTAACCTGCAGGCTGGGACTCTTCTCTGGCCTCCTGCCTCCTGGACACATTTACACTGGCCTCCAGGCTCAGCACATCCAAACCCGCTTCACCAGTCTCCCATGATCTCCCTAAAGCCCGTTCCCGTGGACAGTCCCTCCAGGCATCCAGCGGCCCCATGATCTAACTGCTTTGGCTGGGCTGCCCCACACTGGTGAATCTGCCTCCGCCCTTCCTTCCTGTAAGGATGACCTCTGCTCAGGC